>JAJOOR010014289.1:0-25172 GCA_036250505.1 Solanum acaule | reverse complement strand
GGAATAAACAATTATGGTAAAGGACAAAGTTACTCCTATGATTGAAGCAATCAATGCATTCTCCATTCTAAGTATATATACATATGATATTCCAAGGTGGAATCTTCTTCATGTTTTAGCACATGTAATGTAAAGTGGAAGATGACTTTGATATATCAATCAATAGCTACAGAAGTATATTTGCCTTGTTCTGTTTTGGACTTGTTATATAACAAAAAACAGTTAGAAAATTAAAGAGACATTGATCAATCATGTTCAACTTTCTTACCCACTCTTCCTTTTGGATCATTTTCAAATAATTTTTTGCCTTGACTATTATGTGGTCCATATTTTAAGAAACCTAATTCTTCCAATATAATGTTGTTTTGCTTTGAGTTTCATTTTTGTATTCGTTCTTGAAAATCATCATTAGCGTTACATTTGATGATTTCAATGACTTGGGATTAATTGTAGTTGAAATGTTGTGTCTAAGTGGATTTGGTAATTGCTTTTCACGTAACTAGTTCACAATTTTATTTTGTTAGAATTCACTATTACTCAACATAACGGTGAGTATTTGTTGTTAAATATCGAATTATCATACTGAAATCATAATTTTTGGCACTTCAAATACAAAATTTAATATGGTGATTAGTAAGTTTTTAAAAATAAAATTTTACGATTTAAATATTACATCCGCCTCTACCTAACACTTTTTTTTTTCCTTCAAAGTATTTGGAATACAGCTATACAAGGTATGTTTCTGTTGACATTGGCAATTATAGGCTATCAAAATATATATCCAAAATAGAAGATCACAAAACCATAGATCAAACATATAACATGTAGGGAGTGCTTTATCCTAATATGAATATTTTTATGATAAATTTAAATTTGATCATACTTTAATATACATAGATTAATAAAAAACATCTAAGATGATATCATGGGTAACAAAATGCCTAGGAATAGTAATTTAAAAAAAATAAAATAGAAGAGACAGAAAGAGGGATTTACGACACCATCATTACTTATATATATTTTATTTTATATATACTTGCCACTATACTTTTCGTGCTCAATTACCAATGCTGCTTCTTTAAGTCATTTCATCTTTCTTTTATTTTTTAGTCGATTTCTAAAGTTTCATCATTAAGAAAACGTCCCAAGTAGATAAAAGATTTGAAAATTGTCGTTATAATCTTTTATCTATGATGTCAACATCCTAAAAACAACAAATGAAATATGGGTTAGGATGGATTGGGATATAGTGTTAACGAGTTAAGGTTAACTTCAAATTTAATTAAATTTTCCCCATTTAATTTTGGTATCATATACGTGGAAAAATAATTCTGCATAATCACCAAATTTATTCGTTAAAAATAATGACACGAATAAACCTTTTCTGTAACGATAGTGACATGAATGTTGAGACATACAAACTATTTTCTCAAAGTTCAATGACGTATCATATTAGCAATTGTGGGTGAAAAAAACGCAAAAGCTTAAGCATACATTAACGTTAAGAAAACGGTAACCAAAATACAAATACCCAAATGAGAAGGGCTATGACATAGAAAGTAGAAAAATAAAAGTGGAATTGTCTTTTTGTTTCTTTTCTCTTGTTTTCTTCAGAGTGGAAACTGGGGAACACGAGTTGGGCTACTTAGCTTTTTGTAAAGAGCCTTTTTATTGAAATAATTCTGTGTAGTAGGTGCTTTTTGTATTGCCTTGACACTATAAAGTACACAAATCTCAAGCTAATTGTATGCCTTTTTTATCACTTTACCTACTTTTTTCTCTCTCTCTAATTTAAAGTCAGAAGAATAAGTTGTTTTTACACTAAACTTTATATTTTCAATTTGTTTAAATGTTGAAAATACTTGATATGTGGTCTTTTCTGGTGTGGAAATTACCACACGAGAAATTTAAAAAGATTTATTGACTTATAGGGACAATTTTATATATACTAATTACTTGAGGTAATTACTGATTACTTTGTTATGATTAGTTAATATAATATGAGAAAAGCAACATAGACTCATCTAGTACTCAACATCAACAATATCATAATGATAGATCAAAGACGGAGCCAAAATTAAGAATTTATGGTTATGAACTTATCATGAAATCGTACACATGTGGAGTTGTCATTGAAGTTGTAGGTTCAACGGAACAAAGAAGAAATTAAGTTTTAGTGTTTATGGGTTCAGACTAGGCATCAAACCTTGTCATTGCGTTAACAATTAAATATATATAAATATATTTTTTTTTATATAAAAGAGGGTTTAAGCAAAAATAATTGGGTTCATCCAAATCTGTATCTAATACTCTATTTCCACTCTTTTGGTAAAAGTAAGAAACTTTAACTCAAATTTAATATTTCTTATGATATGATACGTACATTTCTTATGCGCAAATATGGTTGGCACCACTAGTAAAAGATGAAACTATAAGCTCTATTTGAAACTTAAAGATTTTAGAGATCTACATTTAAGGTATAATTGGAGTAATTAAATAACAAACTATATTTTAAGTTTATGTACAAAGGGAAAAAAGGCTGGGGGCATGTGCTACTGGCTATGGAGCAAGACTTTTGTCCCAACGTAAGGATACCTATCCACCCACTTACGTCAAGAAGATGCTGCTGACAGCATTAGATCAAAAACCAAAAAACCAGGGTTGCCGTGGAACAATAATTATTCCTTTATTTTTAATTAGAGATTTCAGATTTGAGTTAATATGAAAATGAAATTATCTTTGTTAGGAAACATTTTACCTCCCAATATGAGACTTTTAAAGACACATATGAATTTAGTCAAACTCTAATACAAATAACGGTTAATGAAATTATTATTTTTTATTTTAGAAAAAAGCCCCTCAGCTTCCCAAAAGTAAAATGTACTTCCAAGTTTCATGTTGAGTTTGTTGGCGAACTCAGGTTTGAACATTAGTTCAAAATTCTACAACTAGACTTCATTCGGTCTCAGTTTCATTTAATTTGTTATTACTCACTCTGTCCTCTTTTATTTGTCATGTTGCGTTTTTTGGATATTAATTTGATTATTTTTTCAAAGTTAAACTAGATTACATTAATTCGATATTTTAAACAAAAATTTAATATTCAAAAACTATACGAAAAGTACTACTATAAATTGCAATTTTTTGCATATCAATATGATGTAAAAATACATCATAAATATTAGTCAAAATTTTATAGTTTGACTCTAAAAAATGAAACTATGACAATTAAAAGTGGACAAAAATTATATTTTCTTATTAATCCACGGCTACGTTCTTCTATTTTTGTCCAGATATTTTAATAGAAATGTAATCAAAAGATAAAGAATAAGAGAGTAAGATTTGTTGGATTTCTATGCTCAAATACAATTTGATGTTTCTTAGAATAGGAGTCGAACTTTTAGATTGATAAATAAAAAATCTATGAATTATAATTCTTATTGTAAATTAGAAATTTTATTAATAACATTATGATCCCACAATTTGATTGTACGAATATTTTACATATACTCTTTTTAAGTAATTGAATTCATTAATTTTAACGTATTCCACTCAATTAATACCATGTGAACTTTTTTTCTTGTATATAATTTTTATTTACACCTTCTGTATCTAAAGTTATTTGCATGTATTATTAACCTATTCGATAAATGCATGTCATGTGTTTGAATTTATAGTTCAATTTATTTAATTTTAATTAATTTACATGTATTTTACTTTATTAAATCATGTAAGCATTAGTTTAATGTATACGGATAAGTATTTACCGTCGGATTACCGTCCCCATTGATATCTTGTTGCCTTTACCCTAAATATTTTTCTTGAAATTTAATTTGGTGAATTAATTTTCTCGCAAAATTTTGAAAAGCTGTTTTGATAAATATTTGATTAATAAAAAAACTTATGTATGAATGGAATATAAGCCAATTAAACATTCCCTCGAAATATTTATAAATCTCCAAAGATCACATTTCTGATCTAACCACTCCATGTCTTCAAAATAAACAATTCAAGTTGTGGCAATGCCAATCAGTCACAGCCCATCTGCTCAATATCATATATGATCGGAAAAACATTTTTTATTCATTTATTTAAAAGAAAAAAATATTTGAATAAAGAAATTAAGTCAAAGTACGTAGTACTCCTCCCCTTACACTGTACTAGTTGATTCGATATAAGAGTTATAAAATATGATGTGATATCTCAAAAATTTGATCTTAATTATTTATTTTCGCTTGATAAAATTAAGTCTTAATTTTTCAGCATTGATTAATATATTGAGTAGATTCACTATTTTGAAATACCTTAGATTTATATTTTATAGCCAAAAGCTAGAACTTATGTTTGATGAACGACAAAAAGATTTCTCCATTGTTAATCAAACATAAGTTCTAAAATTTGTCTTATGCAGAATTTGTGATCAATTGAAAGATTACTTCAAGTTTTCAGTACTATTTCAAAAGTTTATGATCGAAATCCAATTACAACAAATTCGAAACCATTTTTTTCCGAGGCAAATTTTAGCTTAATATAAGAGAACTTAAAAGGAATAAATGTTGTTATATCTTTGAATACAAAGTCCAATATTCATCAAGAATGGATATATTACATTATTTGGGTTACAGTGTGAGCAACATTATTTTTATAGTTATAAAAAAAAATATATACTAAAAAGGCAGAAAAGAATCAAGTTTCAGAATCATACAAGAGGGAGACAAACATAGAGATAGTGATATAAAAGAAAAAGAAGAATGAAAAGGAAAAGGACAGCAAAAGAAGCCAAATCCCTAGACAGCCTTTCCACTCTCCCTTTTCTCTAAAAACCAACGAATCTGTACGACTAAGGACCTCACCCCACCCCCACTCCCACCCCACACCCACCTCCACCTTCTTAATTTTTTGATTTTCTACTCGATATCTGATATTCTTATTGAAGTTTAATTATTTTGAATTGATATTGAATAAGACTCCATTTGGAGAAAAAATATTTCCTATTAAGAATTTTTTCATATTTAAAATTTGAATCTAATATCTTGATTTAAAAGAAGCAGTCTCATTCAATGCACCATATCTATAAGTGGGAAGCTTCTTAATTTTCAGATTATCACTAAACAAATATCTGGATTTAATAGTGGCCAATATCAAGTAAAGTACTAATTGAGATATGATCTACTCTAATACCATAATAATCAAATGAACATTGAGTTTAATCCGATCGACTTTTTTTTATCAGCTATAAATTATTTAGCGATCAGTTTTATAACTTAAATTTCAATTTTTCAGTAGAGTGATGATTGATCGTATATAAGAACACATATGGGACAAACTCTTCTCACTTTTTTTGTGTAAACTTTTTCAAAATTTTAGATCAATATGCTGAGTGTTAAAAAGAATGTTTAACCTAAAAAATCTAGTCACAATTTGATTTATTTAGTAGACGTCATGGATTTCAATTTTTTAAAAATTTTTTATTCAAAATGTACGAAGTTAGAGTTATTAAATAAGTACGTTTAATTATATTTCTAGTAAAAGACTACTTTATCCGAAATTTATAAAAGTAATACTATTAAAAAATCAAGTTTGAAGCACTTTTTTTAAAATTTAAATCGAACTTCCAATTTGATCAAAAGTTTATATCAAACAATAATTTTTAATATTATTCCTAAAAAATTGAATAATTCCAAAAGGCTAGTGGAGATAATCAATCAATAACATCAGTTGTGGTGCAGTGATGAAGTTGCTTAATTCTTAATCAGAATTTTTGAATTCGAGCTATGAATATAAATAAAATGTGTGTGAATAGAATTTAGTCAAGACTTTAATCCAGATTTCGAATACGGAATGAAAATAAAAGAAGAAATAATTTATGAATAGATTATAGATCACATATTTGAACCTAACCCAATGTTAAATTATGTGATCCATTCCATATAAAAAAAAGGCCAAAAAACAATGTTGTGACCACCCACTTCCATTTCTCTCTCACTCCCACTCCCACTCCCTATTTGCACAGTGACACTCGCCTTTTTTTTTTTCTCTTTTCTTTCTTCGCTTCATCTCTTTCATGTAAAAACCCACTCTAGTACTTTTTTATTCGCATCTCCTGAAACTCTCCCTTTTTTGGTTTAAAAAGCAAAACACTGAGAAAAAGAAGAAAAAATCGCTTCCCATTCCACTGTTTAGTTTAAAACTAAACAAAAGTTCGCTTCAACTTCCAACTCATTTGCCTTTGTTTTTTTTTTTTTTTTCTGCTTTACCAATTTCTACAGAGAAAATGAGAGTCGAGTTGAAAACCAGACTTTTTACGTTACTTTTGACGCTGCTTTGTATGTGTAAAGGTTCGTTTGCTGGGTTACTTGCTGAACCGGCGGAGCCATTGAAGCCAGGTGATTACGCTTCTAACACTGTTCCAGCTTTTCCGGTTCAGACCGAGTCACAGATATGCCGGTTGGATTTGTCCGACGAGCTATTTGGTGGAGTGAGCGCGGCGTGCGGACAGAACCTGGACCGGAGCCGTTGCTGTCCTGTACTGGCGGCTTGGTTATTCGCAGCTCACGCGCGTTCAGCTTTGCAAGTTTCAGGGGCGGCTGCACCAGCAAGCTCCGACTTGCCGATGATGCCGGATGACTCGCAGAAATGCGTTAATACGCTTCAGAATTCTCTTCAGAGCCGTAACATCCATCTCCCGCAACCTAATGGTACATGCGACGCCGTTTTGTGTTTCTGTGGTATTCGTCTTCATCAGATTACCTCCCTTAGCTGTCCAGCGGCGTTCAACCTCACCGGCTCGAAGAATGCAACTCCGACCGCCGCCGTCAGAAATCTCGAGAGGAATTGTCGGAACTCTTCTTATTCCGGTTGTACACGGTGTCTCGGTGCTTTACAAAAGGTCAGTCACGTATTCATTGACATATTTCTTCTTCTCCACTCAACCTATATCTGTACTGTAATTCTGATTTAGATTTTACGTTTTTGTAGCTCAACGGTGACGGTGGAAAAAATCGAACACACAAAATGGATGTAACCGGTGGGGATAGAGTGAGCAAGATGCTAAGCAGAGACTGTCAGTTGATGGGATTGACATGGTTACTGGCACGCAACAAGACGGCGTACATTCCGACGGTTTCTGCTGTATTGCGCGCTATCATGTACAGTGCGCACCCACCGCATGAGTCCAAGTGTAGCCCGGACCAGGAGAACATGCCACTAGCCGTCGATTCACTACAGTTTGAAAAAAATGATTCATCTTCACCGTTCGTTGGCGTTTCTGGTTTTGCTATTTTGTTTACTTTTTTGCCCCTAATCATTCTACTGAATTAGAGAAGAAGAATCACTCTGTTATTTTGCTCATGTGATGTGATTTTGGGGGATTCACGTGAAATGTTTTCTAGTTGACAAAATCGGAAGAGGGGTGAAAAAGGGGTTATTTTGTCTTTTTGCTCCACTGTAAATTCAGGTTATTATTTTCAAGACAATCTCTTTTTAACAACTAGTGCCAGGAAATATTACCCTTCTTTTATGTGAATATCCTGTTTAACTTTTGAAACCTTTCATTATTTTGGTTGAGTTTTTTTGGATATTGTTTTATTTAATAGTTTAAGACCTCATGGCATGTTAATAAACTTACAAATTTGTTTGGTATAACTTGGCTGGTTGAATTTCTTTGCAAGTGGTAAAAAAAAAGCTATATTTCTTTTAACTTTTTGGTCTAGTGATATAGTTGGACATCTCAACTCCTTTTTTTCCTGATACATATATGAAATTATATGTTAAGCCAGCAGCTCTTGTTTGACCAAATATAATTTTTAAGGCATAAATAACTCCACCCTAATTGCTTCGCGTCGGACCTGACTAAATTAGATTCCCCACATCGGGGATAAAGATAAAAGAGTTTTCTAACAAAGATGACTCCATAACCTTGGTGATTCGAATCTCTGGTTAAGAGTGAATGATACTTAATTACTACTTTACCACAATGACCAGCAATGAGGTTTTTGAAAATATAATACTCCTTTCGTTTCAAAAAGAAGAATGTCCTAGTTTGACTTGGAACGGAGTTTAAGAAAAAAAAAACTTTTAAATCTTGCGGTTCAAAATTAAAGTTATGTCAAATGTATTAAAATGCCTTTAATCTTGTGGCCTTAAATATGTCATGTGAAAAGTTGAAGTTAAAGTGTTGCCAAAAAAGGAAAAGGGTCATTATTTTTTAAACAGATTAAAAAGAAAATGAGACTATTATTTTTTAAACGAAGGGAGTAACTAAGTACATGAGAATCATATCAACATGAGGGGAATCTATAATGGAGAAAACGATGAGAATCAAAAAGTTTTGAACAAAACTAGGGGAAAGAGCAACTCAACTCCCCAGGAAGGACTGAGGCATGTTGGTCGTATAGTTATAATAAATGGCAACACTGAACATTGCAACCAGGCAAAGGTTTATTTTGTTAGATCTACAAAAACAACTCACATGTGGACATATAATACATACATACACAATGGTTTAAATTAAGAAATAGTAGTTGCACATGTTTACAGGAGAGAATCACGGTTGGATGTTTGTCACAAGATATTAATAATTAGCGCAGCCACACCCTTTCTACTTGTTCGTCTTCCTTTTTTATTTCACCTCGGATACTTTCCCTTTGAGCCGAGAATCGAGAGTTTATCTGAAACAAAGGTAACGTCTGCCTACATTATATCTTCCGCATACTCCAAAGAGATTGTGATACTCGGTATAGACATGTTATTGTTGTTTGTTGTATTTTTTAGTATCTGCTTAGCAAATACGGAAAATTATACTTACCTTATGTCTTTATCAAACAAAATTATCACCAAGTTAGACCTAATTACATATTATTTGTTCGGTTTAATCTTTTTTTTTTTTCTGAAGCACGGTGTATCTATATATTTGTGTCTAATAAACATGTGTCACAATCATATTTTCGTCGTTCGGTTTTAAATCTGATTTTTTTGTTTAAATTAAACTAATCCAGATCAATTCCAATTTTCCTTAAATCTTTCATATAGCTTTGTCTAGATATTTCTAACGACACAATTAATAAAAGTTTCCATATTTTGAATTGTAACTTTAAATAAGCCTTTGATAATGTCTTTTCCAAAACTTTCTCCAATCATTCACCAAATCAGAGGTATTAACACTAAATCAATGTTGGTGGAGATTTGGGGAGAAGATGAGTCTTTGTAGTGGTCTTAATTAGTAAGGAATTTAATGAAAAAGAAACTTTTCAACGGAATGAAACTAAAATTTAAGATTAAGCACGGGTCATTTATACGATTTTTCCTATTTTGAAGTGATCTTTAATTTTTGTCCTATAACAAAAGAAGTGAATGACAATATCCCTAACATCGAAAAAGACAAAAATATTTGCAAGATAAAAACTAGAGCAACTTTCAAATATAGCAAACACAAAATTCATATTTGTATGCTATAACAAAGTTTGCATAATTGCGCTCTATAGCAAACATATATATGTATAATTCGCTATACATATACAAAAAAACAGTTGTATAATCTGCTTTGGTATACATATACAAAAAGATCAATTGTATAAACTGAGAGAGGCGAGTGAGCGAGCGAGATCTGAGAGAGTGGCGAGCGAGATCTGGGAGAGGGGAGAGGGGAACGAAAATATATGTATATATACAATTTTCACGCATTTTATACATTTGCATTTTTGTATAAAGTGAGAGAGGCGAATGAGAGAACGAGATCTGGGAGAGTGGCAAGCGAGATCTGGGAGAGGGGAGAGAGGGGAACGAAATATATGTATATATACAATTTTCTCTCGCTTTATACAAATACAAACACATTTTATACAATTTGCGTTTTTTGTATAAAGTGAGAGAGCGAGATCTGGGAGAGTGGCGAGCGAGATCTGGGAGAGGGGAACGAAAATATATGTACATATACAATTTCTCTCACTTTATATAAACACAAACACACTTTATACACTTGCGTTTGTATAAAAAACGAGAGAGGCGAGGGAGAGAACGAGAGTGGCGAGCGAGATTCACCAGTTGAGAGGTGAAATAGTAACAGTTTGCTATGAGGTACAATTAAATCAAACTATATTTATAACATTTAATTTGAATTAATAGTTTGCTATTATATACAATTTTCTCTAAAAAACTATGCCTTACAAGGCGAAAAAACATTTGCAAGTCAAAATTCACTAGACACGTAGGCATAAGTCTTCTAAACCTATGTTGGACAAGGAAAAAGTTCTATAAACATAATGCATGCGAATTAAATACTACAAACTTATGTTGGAAAAAAAAAAATAATTAGATCTAAATGTTTGCCTTGCGAGATTAGATCACAGTTAAAGTACTTTGACCCATAAATCTTCATCAAATGAGAAACCACAAAAACTAAAGCGTACCAATTTGAGGGTGGGTCAAAAATTAAAGATCGCCCCAAAATTGTTAAGCACCGGAAAAGGTTTTGCAAATAGTAGCTCTTTTCAATTGCATAGTTGGGCTTTGAGAGCCAATACATTCATTTCAGATATTTCTTGGTTAGGCTTTTCAATTGATTGGGCTCAGTCCAGGGTCCTTCTATATTTGTTTGAGAAAAGCTCCTCAATGTTTTGTAGTTTTTGAAAGGAAAAATCACCCCATATACACATTTAAGAGTCAGTATTATAGGTTTTAAATCCACTTAAAAAAAATTCTTGCTTATAACAGTTTAATTACGGGTTATAACATATCACTAATTATTTATAAATCAATTAAATTTTACTTTATTAAATAATTAATCTTTTTATAATTTTATATTATTATTAAATTATTTAAATAAAGAATACCCCATAAATATCTCTTACACAATTATAGGGATTTACATTGATTACTGTACCTTTTTTACAGTTACAAGCCACACCCCACCTAATCCCTCACCCCACGTCAATCCTACACCCCTAAGCAACACACCTATGTTATTCAACACGCCACCATCCCACCACCCCACGTTCAAAAAATTAGAAATTCATCTTTCATCTCTTTCATCCATACTCCATTGAAGCCGGTTTCAACATCTAAAAATTGATTAGGAGAAATATATTCTCCATACAATCAAAACAAAAGGGTAAATTCACAACAATAAGAATCAATATTTTAAGATTCTTCGACAAAACATGTCGAAGAAACTTTATCATACTCCTCGAAAGAGCCCTCGATTAGTAGAAGCGACATCTACTACTGAAATAGAGGCTCCAACACACAACAATTTGACTCAATCGCAGCCGCCAAACAAGAATGAAAGTCCGGCGAAAAAGGGCGGTACTTCACAAGGGAAGAAACAAGTTACACAAAAGGGGATGAAGAGTCAAGAAAAGAAAATTGAAAGTCCTGCAAATAAAAAAGGACAAAAAAAGGAAGGGAGAATGGTAGAACCCCCTTCTGATTCAGACTCAGATTTTGTAAGTGAGAAAAAGAAGAAAAAAACAAAAAAATCAACCAACGTCGATACGGGGAGTCTTCAAAATCATCAAAAAGAAGAGCAACAACGAAGGAGGACTCGGAAATTCCAACACCCAAAAAAGGTAAAAAAAAAAAGTGGTTAGGATAAATATTATATTTAATTTATTTTACAATTATTAAATTTAGTAGATTTTTTGTTAAAACTGTTATATTATGCATATTATTGTTTGGCATGAATTTCATTTAATGTTGGCATGAAATGGTATAAAAATGTTATGATGTGTTACTTGTATTTGGTGTGAAACTTGTTTAAATCTGGTATGAAGTTTGTACACAATTTAGAGGAAAGCTATTTTTTTCAAATTATTCTGGCCTGAAACATGAATAATATTGGTATGAAAGCTGACTTAATATACGATTTATGAATATGGTATGAATTGTGTTTTTTAACATTGGTATGAAATTGATTTATTGTTGGTATGAAAGCTGACTTAATAAGTTGTGTATTATTTTTATCAAAAAATGGTATGATATCATTGGTCCAATTATGTGAATTGATTGTAGTTTGTTAAATCACTCATTTTTTGTATAAATTATGACTAATGTTGGTATGAAATTAGTATTTCTTATAATACAAATCACTACAAGAAAAACCCTTATTTAAGACCAATATTTAGGGACGGGCTAATAATCTTCTCTCTAAAAGTATATCTATTGGGACGAGGTTATATTCTAGTCCTTATTTGTATAGTCTATTGCAAAGGTATTAAATTTGGTCCCGAAAGAATTTATAACTAGTCCCAAATGGTAATTGATAGTCTTTGAGCGGGAGATATCTCCCCCAAACTTCATACTAAATTAATAAAACACAAAAGTTATTTTAACAAATACATAGGCGCCAAAGTTTTTATGTCGAAAGTGAAAAATAAAGAAAAGGAGCGTTCTGTCTTCTAAAAAATATAGCGCAGCTAGTCGCAAAGTTGCCCTAGCTAGTTCTCTCTCCAGTCGAAATTCTCTACCCTAATCTCAACATTGAAACTTTATTTTTGTCGCAGCTCTACCCTAAAATCGAAGCAAGTACCCTCGTTTCTATGTTGAAGGTAAAATTTCATCTCAAGCAACAAACTTACAAGTTGGTTGCTCTATGTTTTCCAGAAGTTTTTTTGATAACGTTTTTACTTGTTGTATCGAAGTTGCTCTTCTTGTTTCTCATCTTTTCAAGGTTACTGATTTCTTTATTTTTGTCGCAGCTCTGCCCTAAAATCGAAGCAAGTATCATCGTTTCTCTTTGAAGGTAAAATTTCATCACAAGCAGCAGACTTACGGGTTGGTTGCTTTGTTTTTTTTCCAGAAGTTTGTTTGATAACGTTTTTACTTGTTGTATTGAAGTTGCTCTTCTTGTTTCTCATCTTTTCAAGGTTACTGATTTCTTAATATTGCCTTTTTTTTGTACAATCAGTGAGAACATTATTGGGTTGAGATTTCTAATAGATAATTTGATTTTCTGATTTCATAATTTAGTTTTACATAATCAGTGTTTCGATGCTTTGTGAGCGAAATAAGGACTTGTTATGTTATTCCTATTGAAATTGTTATTTACATCTGAAAAGGTTTCTACTAAATTGTTATTCTTGTTTTTTTATGAGGAACAAAAGATGTTATAACGTGAAACGAAAGTAACAATACGAATGTTGATAATTCTGATAAAAGTTAGGTAGAGTGAAAGCTCCGAGACAGGAAAAAAAACTTGCTTCAAAGTACTGACATATAAAATAAAAGAGACTATGAATATGAGTTACCAATTGTCCTTAACAATTTTGCATAGCTCGAGTAGGAATTTCCCTTCCTTGTACTTCTGCGTTGGCTCAACAACTTGTTCATACTTCTAGTACAATACCTCATTGCAATTCATACAGTATAAGTCAGCAAGTTTGCATAACTCGAGTACGAATTTCCCTTCCTTGTACTTTTGCGATTTCTAGCGCAATACCTCAGTGCAATCCATACAGTATATGTTAGCAATTTTGCATAGCTCGAGTACAAAATTTCCCTTCCTTGTACTTATGTGATGGCTCAACAGTTTGTTCATACTTCCAACCGAATACCTCATTGCAATCCACACAGTATATGTCAGCAATTGTTCAAAGCTATCTTTCAATTTACGAATTTTGCTTTCTGCCTCTAACCGAGCAGTACACTCCTCCTCCAACTGCTTTTCAAGACTATGCATGGTATTGTTCATCTTAGATTCAACTATTTCAGTTATTCGCCTATGTTGCTCCTTGAAAGAGAACCTCTACAGTTGTTCGTTCAACTCATCAGCTACCCCTTACTTTAAATCTCTGAGCAGAGAACTAACCTCGAATGAGTCATTACGAAGCTTCATCTTCTTTACTTCCTCAAATAATTCACTCATACATGGTTTTCCACCAGTTGTTGAAAAAAAGTTCCCTCTGTTGACACCCAATTTTGGCCCTTCAATATATAAATTAATCATCAAGCTTTTTCAATTTTTCAAACGATTTTAAAATAATTAGTTTTATAAAATTTCAAAATAAATAAAATAATAATAAAAAAAAAATATATATATATATAATATAGTTCGCAGTTACTTTAGATAGTTTGTCACTTTTTATAATTTTTAAATAATATATATGTATTACGTAATTATGTATATAATTAATGTATTTTATGAATATTCAAAAATCATCTCAAAAAGATTTTATATTTTTATAATTGGTTAATTAGTTTAGTCATATAATAGTTTATAATATTTTTTGAAATAATTAGTTTTTGTTAATTAAGTTGATTATCTTATCTCGTTAAGATTAAGAAGCTCGTTAATTAATTGATATTAATTCATCTTATTTAAGATTTAGTCGAATTTGCTAATTAAATTCAATTCGACTAAGTTCTTAATTTTAATTGGCTACGATTTCATTCAAATTGGTCAAATCCTTAACCCAATTCAATAGGCCAATTTTTGTCCCATTTACAATTCAATTTTCCCAGCCCATATATATAACATACAACTCCAGCAGCCCAACAGTGCATTACAACAATATACCAGCCCAATACATCAACAATACCAAAGAACCCGCTCCAACTTCATCTTCTTCACTGCGAACGAACCCAGAAATCGTGACCCACACAGCGTCTTCTCCCCGGCAAGAAGTCGCGTCCAACAATACCCCGACACCACTGCCTATACTCGTCTCCTTCCTCCAGACGCAACCCAGAAAAATCCAACAAATCCGAAAATCTCGTCACCCATCTGCGAACCCATAACTCTAGCAACCTAATCCATCACTCTCACATCTCGTTTTTCCCCCCTTTTTCGCGGAGTCTCAGAGCATAGAAGACTCCCCATGCCTTTTACTGGTGGTCTCGGAAAGAAGCAAAGAAAATTTCAAATTTTTCTTTCAAAAAAAAAACCAACAGATTTTCCCCCTAAATGGCCCCAACATCCCTTATAAATAACCCATTGCATCCAAGTGATGAAAAAGAAAAAAGTTTGGAAATTGGATTGGGACAGGTTTTTTGGAGTCCGGTTCTTTGAGAAATACTTGCGTACATTCAAGAAATTTCAAAGCTATTTTCTAATTCTAAGTCCTGAGAAAAGTTTCATATGAAGTTACTTCGAATTTCTTAGTTTGCCGTTTGTTTTCGAAGTTTTGTGGTGGAAGTTGCTTCATTATTAAGTTTGTCGTCCGAATTCGCTGCCCCAGGAAAGGTAACCTCATCTCCTGCTGTATTTTGTTCCCATGTAGTGTGTTGTATGTTCTATACTTTGGTGTAGAATCTACTGTTAAATGTATTTGTTTTTTTAGTGTTTTCGTTAGCGTTGCCCTTTTTGCAAATTTCCGAGCTGCAATATGTTTCTCGTTGATTGAAGTTTCCTTGACATTGTGTTGATAGAGCAGTTTGCTCGGTGTTGTATGTACCTAGCCGGCCAAGTCTTTGCCTCATTTTGTTTGATTTGATATGTGGTTCATCTTATTTAAATTCCGAATGTGTTAGCTTTATAGTTTTTTTTTCCTTATTGTTTACTAGTTGTTTTAGTTTTCCATTCTGACGTTGATCCATCGTTGTAGACCTTCACTAATGCTAGCCTATCTCGTAACATCTATCTATGTTCCTGCTCGACTCGAACACCATCCATGCCCTTTTGTGTTTCAGTCATTATGTCATATTTGTAATTCACCTTAGTTGAGCTTTAACTTGGTTCATATGCTCGAAGTTGGTCGTTTTCCTAAATATGCGTCTTGCCTTTCACATTTTGTCTTTGAAATGGGGTTGCAAAAAATCTGATCGTTGTCTTTCTTTTTTAAGTGTAGCTCTGTTTTTTTTTTTTTATGTTAGTCATTAGTCAAAATCTGAAATTTTATTCAATATTGCCGTTGTTATTCTTTTAAGTATTCATTTTCATGTTAATATGCATTTTTTCATAATCTGAGACGCGTGATAGTATCGTATGAATCTATTCTCATGTTGGTTTAAGTTAACAGTATGTTTTTGGCATGATCTTTTCATGCTTCCTTCGATTTAGCCATCATATAGGTTTGTCTGATGAGCATGAATGCTATCCGAATGCTAGTTGAAATGCTATTTGATATCATGCTCGTACTTTCAATTTTATTCTCATACAGTCTTGAATTTGTGACTTTATATTAAAAATGATCAAAGATTATTGTATACATATAATTTGATAATACAAGTTGATAGTGTCTGTTACACCTTTATAACATTGTAAGCTGTCTTTCTCACTTGCTAGAATAAATAATAAGCATTATGTGTTGCTCGTATGAATTTTGGTATTGCTATTTGTTTTA
Source organism: Solanum acaule (assembly GCA_036250505.1). Classification (NCBI taxonomy): domain Eukaryota; kingdom Viridiplantae; phylum Streptophyta; class Magnoliopsida; order Solanales; family Solanaceae; genus Solanum; species Solanum acaule. The sequence continues at coordinate 8,898 of JAJOOR010014289.1, read as the reverse complement.
GCTTAGCTTGTCGAACACATAGATAGATTAAACTCTTGGTTCTCGATGTGTTTAGTAATCTGTCTTTTATCTCTTATCTGTAAGTTATTACAGCAAAGCATAATTATTGTCCATTTCATAAGAAGACGTCTTTAGCTCTAGTTAGTTTCTTTTAAAATAAAAAATCAGTAAGCATGTTAGTATACTTAGCTATATTAATTCTTTATTTGCCTACTCGCATGTTCAGTTATTTACTTTAAGTTTTTTTGTCTAACCTTGGCATAAGATCTTGTCACCTCTCTCGTCATCACTCTCCTCTACTATGCTATTTCATGCTTTGAATATTATGATCATGATTTGTTAGCTTTTATGTTTGGATTGGTGTGCATATTGCGGCTTATGTTTATGCTTTGTTAGAAATCAGTAGCTACTTAAATGTTATATGCGGTCAAGTATATTAAGTCTAATTCTTCTCCTTTACTTTGTTTACATGTGACATTGGCCAAGTCTATTTGACTCTAATCGTTGCATTTCCGAGTTGAGTCATAAAGGTTTGATCTTTGCTTTCCCTATTGATCAAGTCTGCCCCATTATATTCGGAGGCTGTTACAGGTTCCAGAGCTCCAACATGCTGCTGGAAATTAGTTCAAAAGCCTAAGAAATGGGTTGTATACAACAGTATACACTCATTATACAGTGAATTACAGGTAAAAAAAATACGAAAATACAGAGACGAGGTAGGATACAGGTGTTCGGAAGCAGGAGATACATGGAAAGAGCTAATATACATGCCGATATACACTGATATACAGTCGATGTATACAAAAACGGGAATTTGGTTAAGACCAAAATTTCCAGTGAATTTGGCCCAAAAGGAGGCCCAAATTCAATTTCTCTCTTACTCTTTAATTATTTAATTGTGATTATTAAATAGCTTAATTAGATTCCCCAAAAGATGAGTTATTTCCTTTGTGTTGGTTAACTTTTAATTTATTTTTTTATATATTTATTTTATCTATTTTATTAATTAAATATGTTGGCCAAATTATACATTTTTAAGTTAAATCTTTTGTTCTAAAAAAAAAAGCAACAACAACATATTCTTTAACTCACACTCAATCACTTTTTACTCGTTTAAATATGGTTTAAAGGTCAAAGTATTTATTCCTCAAGTAAACTAAAATATATATATATATATATATATTCTCTACTTGGTTATTTTCTCAAAAAAGGTTAGTCAAAACTTTGCTTTCATTCTTCCATTAATTAAAAAATGATTTTCATGCTTAAATTTATTAAATTGGTTTAAATTCTTTATTTCAAAAATGAATTAAAGAAATTCTAATTAATCTAGTTTCATTAATATTCTAATCACTTGTATTTCGAGTCAAATGTTTTATTTTGGATCCCTTTCTCTAAAAAAAAATGAAATAAATATGTCATTTATTTAACTAATTTCTCAAAGTTAATCGAATATTGAAAATTATTATATATTTTTATGTTAAATCATATTCTTAAAAATAGTCAAATATATTTTAGTCAAGTCGCAGGTCAACCACATGTTAGCGGGCACTTCGAATGCTTAAACCCTTCTCGAAGTGTAAATTGAACCCCGAACCCTCTTTGATATTTTCAAATGATTTTTCTCTGTTTAAATCTTTGAAAATTATATGTTTACTTAATTTCTTTAAAAAATTAAGTGGCGATTCTTTTCTAAGTATTTTTCTCGAATTGTTTTATACTTAGAATATTTCAAAAAGTGATTTTTCTAAAGGATAGTAAAATTACGGCTCAACACCCTCAATTGTTCAGCTTACTTAGCTGTATCTTATGTTTTATTATCGAAAATCACGTATCTATACCCACACATCTTTAAGAGCTTCCTTTAAATCCTTAGGGCAGGAACAATCTAAGTGATCATTCAAAGAGTCATTATCTTCGAACTTATCCCCTCCAGTGTAGACCACAATTATGTAATCACTAATTTTGGTCCCAAAGAGCTTCTTAAAGTACTGGATAGCAGCCTGTTCTTCTTTTGAAAAGCTAGTTCGTACAGACCAAACAAAAAGAACAACGTGGACACAATCATCGGCGAAATCAATACATTTACCAATTTTATTTACAACTAATCCAGATTCAACATTAAAATCAAATCCAGGGGTATTGATTACATCAAGAATCTTCCCATCTTCTAATTGAGTCCTCTGAATCTCACAAGTTCTTGTAACACCACCAGAGCTAAACCTCAATTGGAATGCATTTCTACCAAAAATGTTATTGTTTGTGACACTTTTTCCTTCACCCTTACACCCAATCATAAGTACTGTATGAGCTTCATTTGCAATAAACTCCCAATCATCACTGACTAAACTTCCTCCCATCTTACCTTATCGGATCAAATTACCTTAAGCAACAGGTCACCTAGAAAGAGTTGGGCTCTTGTTATTCCTGTAATCCATGTTCAAATTTATATATATGTATTGTTTCTTTTGTTAGTTTAAGATTAGCGATTTCTAATTTTGTTAGTTCTTTCTGTATGCATTACTTTGAGACTGCGAGTTACTCATTTCGAAATATAAAATGATGCTAGTAAATTGTCCTGAACTATTTGAACAAAACCACAACGATCGCCTAGTGATATTCTTACATCTAGTAATTGCCTGTAGTTTCCAGAAACCTCCTTGAAGTGATCATCTGTTAGATTATTAGTATCCAAGTTTCCAAAAAATTAGTCGTATTAGGCTCATGCTCATTTTGAGTTCCAGTACATTGATATGAATCTTGCATCTATCCACCAACATTCTTCTTGTTAGCTTCAGGACAAATGCACATGAGCCTAGTGGAGCAAATCTTTCCATTCATCTTAGTCATAGCATGTAACTGCTCGCTCTTATCCAATAATCTAATAAATGTGTAGCTCTTTCTGTTTCCTAATGTGCTATCTGTTACAACTTTAGCACTTTGAGAAATTGGAGTGTTTGTATATAAGGAAATATATAACAGTGCACATGAATCCTGATACGTGGTAAGAACATACAAAAAGTTATGATCTTAAACCAACTACAAATAAGATTTTTTTAATCAGAAGTGACTATTTCATGTAAGTACTTACTTTAATCTTTGGTAGGCTAAAAGGAATCATGTATACATGTTTCAAGAACTAGCATCTTAATTATAAGTTAGTATATAATCTTTTATTTTTCATTGTGCCATTTGATTGTATATTTTTTGATCAACTAATTGTGTTTCGTTCATCTTTGGAACCCAAAAAAGTTACAAGTGATTTGAGCGAGCTATATAATAAGCTTCCACATAAGAGATTTGATACTCCATATATCTTATCTAATGTTAAATGCAACATGAAGAATAATATCTAGATAAGTTACATATTTCTCCTACAATTTAAAATATTAGTATTGAGGATAAAAATTCAGCTTAGCTTACGGAGAAAACTTTCCATCTATTCATATTCAAAAGTCCCTTGATTTCTTTTGGGAGTATGTTGAAGTTAGTGTATATGTGTACTTGGTTTCAATTATGTTCTAAACAAGACAATGTATCATCCACTTTGTTAGTTTCATGGTGAATCTGATTGTAACAAGTTTTGTTGATCTTATTATTTTTCTTATTTTTTATATTTTTATAAAAAAATTGCGTGTAATTTACAAGGTTATGGCTCCTAGTAAGCAGTGGATACTCCGACTCTTGCATCTACTAATCAAGTTAAGCAATACACTCAAAAAGTTGAAAAAAGTAAGTTTGTTTCAGCTACTTGTGTGTACTAGTGTTGCATCCTGTTCTTAAAAAAAAAAATTACTCTAGGTGCTACAGGAAAGAGACTAGAGCAAAGACATGAATCATTGAGCTCCTCTTTAGGGGTTTCTGAATATGATGTGGCAGCATTGAACAAAAGTACTCTATATGCTTATCAAAAAATGCAAACTCCTTCTAAAAGAACCAGGTTGAATTCTACCACGTCTTCTAGTCAAGAAATGCAAACAGTAGATAGATTGGTTCTTCAGAAAGATGATATGCAAACCAATGAAACATTGCCTCCATCTACTGATCAAGTTATGAAACACTCTCAATCAGCTGAAAAATGTATGATATTTTGAACTCGTATGTTATTAACTTAAAAATTGAATTTTTATTGCTATAGTTTTACCAAATTATGCAATTATAGGTTCATCTAATCCTAGAAAGGAAAAAAGAGTACGACGGAGAAACAAGTGCGAAGAAGTTGCTTCACTTGAAAATGGACAAAATCTGAAAGTAAGCAAGAAAAATCGGATCACATGTGGGCTGCCGTTGAGGTAATAAAAGTACATCTTATTCAAATCTTTTATTTACTGAATAGATGATCTTGTATTTTCACATAATTTGTGACTTATTTTCAAAGGACATTAGATCTTATTAAAGAACACTGAATCAATGAGAACTCTCTGTTATTTAAACAATTCTTCTATTTAAGTCAAGTTCAAAATATGTTATTTCAGTTGGATTCTATGTTGTTTCATGGAACTGCTGTCTTTGTTGACCAAATTTGTATCATATGATCCTGCACTATAGATTGTCACATGATAGCTGATGAACCATGAATCATGAAGGAAAAAAAAGGACTGTTTTTTCTTAAAACTTAAATGAAAAGTCTTCACCCTTCTCTACATAACCCACCAGTTGATCTTAGCTAAAAAGGAGAGGAAAGTACTTCGTAATCTTACAGAGTCCACATCTTAATAGACTTAGGATTGTAGAAGAACTATAGTTCACTAGATTTCCTGTCTTTTTATCTTGTTTAATATAGAAGCTCTGCTTATTCTACTAGAAGTAGAGCTTTTTTTTCATCTTGTTGTCCTTTGTTGTTACTTCTTTGTTCGTAATAACTAAATTCATATTTCAATTCTTATAGAATAAATTTGAAGGTGTTGACATGAATGATCATCGTGATCATGTCTTGGGATGGATGAATGAGCTATGAAACAAATGGAGAGGATAAGGTGCATGTTAAATATGTGAAGGATAAGCCAATTCAACAATCACATGTCACACATGTGACATCGCCCATCTCAGCTGAATGACCAATATTTTCTGCTGACCAAGTAAGTAAAAATATACTTTTCTATTGTAGATAGTAGAACTAGATGTAGTGAAGTCTATGTCCTTTTTACGGTTGATAATATATTTCTAATTGTTGTCTGGAGGCCCATGGATTGATCAACTACATGCTCATTGTTCAACTCCATCGCTAATTGTAGAGATTTTTCATTTTTAATCTTAATAACTAAGCTAGTAGACTTGCTTATATGATTGATCCTCGGCTGCTGGTTTTCGACAAGTTCTTCATTTGGGTAGGTATTTTCCATTTTTCCCTCAGAGATGTTAGAAACATAGCTATTTTCAGCTTGGTACCACTGTAATTCAGCTGATTATTGTTGCTTTCTGCCTCAGTATGTCCATTAGGTTGCCACTCGCTTTGTGACTCAGGAGTTTGTTGTTTTTCTGTTGCCTCTTCCTTGTCGTGATCATGTTTATTTTGTCTCTGTTTTTTTTATTTTTTATGCTAGAGATAGCCGGTTTGAACATGACCTTGGTTTTCTTTGTGCAAGTTTTACTGAGAGTAATCTGTTAGCTTAATTTCCTGTGTAAGTGTTACTGAGAGTAATCTGTTGGCTGAAAATCTCCTAACCATGGTCTGGTTATCATGAACCGTGTCATTCCCCTGTTGGCATAAACTTCCCCCTCAATATTTTTTTTGATGTTTCACACGTCAACTTCATCAGAAAACTAAAACATCTTAACATTGTTGGATTACAGTCTACATCTTCATATTTCCAGGCAAGTTTAGCATGTTCCAACAAACTGTAAAAGGTAAATGAATAAGACGATCTATTTTGTAAACAAATTTAACAACTTGAGGCTTTATTCTGATAGCTCACAATTTTTTTTTGTATGAGCATGATCCACTCACATGCTCAAGTTCCAAGATAATTGGCAGATTTGTTTTTTTTATCCTCCTCCTCTTTAGCCTCATTGATCCCCCAATATGGTCGAACTTGGTAGAACTCTCACATGAGAAGTAGCACGAGCTGATGGAGCCCTGTATGGTGGCTCCATAGGGTGGGGCGTGTAGTTAACTCTCTAAGCATATGGAAAACGTACGAAGAGAAAAGTGTAGGAGGGAGAATTTTCTAAACCGTAGCTACTATTAGTAAAAAAACTAATAAAAATTAATCAGTTCATTAGTTTCTATTGTCTACCAATTTCCATTTAGTTGTAGTTCTTGAAAATTGATTTTTGATCTTAGTTGATGCATCTCAAAGTTTTTCTAATTGATTTTCTTATTTTCTTGCAGCTTTTGTTGATGTTTATGGACAACACTCCATGAATTAAAGATTGAAACTTTTAGCTTTTTGCCAAGCTTTTGTTGATGCGCGAGCTCCTTATTAGTTTTGTACGAATTTGTGTTTTGCAAAACTTGATATTATAGTATAGCTCGGATGCTCGGATATTAGCTATGTTTTTTTGTTAAGCAAATATTGAAACTAAAATCAAGGGATGTTATTCAATTTATTGTAATTAATCGTACACTCTTGATCTCTATCTTCTTGTCACTTCTATATATATTTATTTCATCTTTTTGTATAGAAATATTTAGTAGCAAATTAATATTTGTGGATGATTTTTTATTCTAGTGATATTAATTGCTCTAGGACCATTGGTGGTCAGTTAGAGACCAATATTATTACTCATCCCTAAAGGTCAATCTAAGACGAGAAATGTTGCTCGTCACTAAATCTATTTTAGGACCAGGTCATTGAACGTCGCTAAATCTATTCAAGGACCGGGTCGTTGATCGTCGCTAAATCTATTCTAGGACAAAGATGTTACTCGTCTCTAAATTGTTTGTAGGACTAGGTCATTCCGTGTCGCGAAAGCTATACTAGGACCAGTTGTTGCTCGTCCCTAAAAAGGTTTAATGACCTGAAATAAGCTTTTTCTAAGGTATTTAAAAAGTATTTGAGACCAGAATTATGGTTGTTTTATTCGAAAATATAAATAAAAGAAAAATGACTATGTTTTCAAAAAATCGATCAAACTTATGGTTTAAGATAAATCGAATTTCCAAAAGAACAGAGTCGCCACTTAATTTTTAGTAAAAAATCAAGAAAAAATATAAGGTTTTTCAAAAGACACAAACAAATAAAATCGATTGAAAACAAGGGTTCCAGTTCAATGTACATTCCGAGAAGGTGTTAGGCCCTCGGAATGCCCGCTAACTTGCGGTTGACCGGCGATTTGACTAAAATGACTTTGATTAATTTTTAAAATTTTAACTAAGTAAAAGAACTCATTTTTTTATTTACTTATTTATTACTGTTATTTTTTCTAATTAATAAATCTTTTTTTTTTTTTAGGGGATGTAAACAAAGGGGGTCATTCTAAAGGGAAGTAACTTCAAGAGTTGACAAGATTAATAATGAAAATTAAAGTTAAGTATGACATATAAGTATTTTAATTTGAATACGAAAAAAAACGAAATGGCTATCATTGGGAATTTAATTAAATTAAACCATAAAATAAATAAAGGTTAGTCAAATACAATATCAAATAAATAGGAGCAAAGGGGAGATATATTGAATTTGGGCCTTTCCCAAATCTGCAAAAAAAATAAAGAGCAAACTACATAAATCTCACTAGTTTAGGTCCTAATTACTAGAATTCACAATAGTTTTGAATATTACTTCTTGTACCATATTTCTTCCTTGGATACATGTATTATTACTCGCCAGATACATGTATCCGACGGTTTTAAAAATCGAGATACATGTTTAATTAATTCACATGGACAATTAATTATGGAAATATTAATCAAATTTCTTAATATAAAGCAGAAATCAAGGAGTGCATCTATGTTTCATTAATTTCATTTTATTACTCTTTATAATAATAAATTCATTAATATTATAAATAAAAGACAAAAACATGTATATCTTGATTATGAAATTTGATTATTTTCAACTTATTACTCTTAAAATGATAAATTCATTTATTTGATGTATCTATTATCAATATATGATGTATCCAATGAAATAAACACCTAGATACATGATCTAGCATTAATTTCATGTATCTATTTAGATGATCTCATATTAAATTCGTGTATCTATTTACATGTATCTAGTATCAATTTGATGTATCAAGTATCAATTTCATATGTTATATCCAAAAACATGTATCTCGAATACATATTGATAAGGATATATATCTAATTATGTGTATCTAAATATGAAATGTAACTGAAACACATAAATTTAGAAACCAATCACAATTTTAGAGTATCTGTCATTTCATTAATCCAAAAAACAAATAATTCAAAATTAATACCCAAAAAATTAGATACATGCATACCTAATAAGATACACTGATAAAAACTAGACACATATAATTGCATCTCAATTATGTGTCAGATACATCAATAATGTGTCAAAAACATGCGTAAATCTCCACTTATTAAAACTTTTCGATTACGTAATGGCTGGTCAGAGCATCTCACCACGATGGTGTTTACTTCACTTTTTAATTTATTGATGTTACTCATTGCTCGTTGCGCTTAGATCTGACGGAGCAATCCTCCAATTGAGCCTTTCGACCTCCAAATCGCCTTTGTCGTCGATGCGATCTCCCGATTGTAACAATTTGAAAAAAAACGAAAGGTTATAGATTAACTATATGAATATGCATTGATACATTTAATTTAAGGAAGATAAGAAGCAATAAATTGATGAACAACTTGTACATAACTTTTGGTTGGTGGCGGCAGAAACAATTTTGGAGTAAAAATGTTGACTAATCGTTAATTAGTAGGGGTGGGGGTGGGGGGGGGGGGATAATGATAGGGTTAGAGATTGATTGTTATTA
>JAJOOR010014288.1:0-18217 GCA_036250505.1 Solanum acaule | reverse complement strand
TTATAAGATGGTTACAAAATTGTGTCGATATGTGTTAGTTTGTTGTTAGATAGGTGTTGGCTTTGAAAATTGAAAAGAATGTATTTCATATAATGTATTACTAAATTTTTTAATGTTTGCAGATTGTTCCATGTCGTATGAGTTTCTATGTATCAAGATTATTATGGGTAATATGTACATATACATTGCATTCTAAGTTGGATAACATTGAACAAATGTTAAAGAGTGTAGATACATAGCACACAACTGATTTGTTTTTGTCTATATAGCCTTTTAAATTTGAATAAGATTGATGATACATTGAAAAACTTGATACATGCAAATGATACATTAGGAAGTGTTTATATATCAAGTATCTTTTTATTGAACATGATAAAACTAATTGAAAATTCAGCAACATTAGAGTTATGTATCAATACCTTAAATATTAATATGATACATTGCATAAAACAAGGATGAACGGAGAATCATATGTATCACGAAAAAAGGGTAAAAACAAAAAAAAATTGAAAAAAACGACAATGGAGAATATGAAAATTACTTAATTCAGTGGTTTAAATTTAATTGACTAGAGAGAGAATCCCTTTGAAATTCAAATTGAGATGAAAGTTGTATCTGATAAGATTGTGGAGTGAAGTTAGGAGAGATTAAAGGAGTGAAAAAAGGAATGGAAAATGTGGAGTTAAGGCTAAAATACTTATGTATCCGGATGACTTAAGAATTGAGTGAAAATAAGGGATTTTGGAAATATTTTAAAATGGTAGGGAATAATGAAAATTATGAAAAATAAAGGTGTGTATATAAGTAATTAATCCTAAAAAAAGTTCAACGATAACAAGTATCTTAACTAATTTACGTTTATCTCTCTTAAATGAGCATACACCCTATTTAAGAGGATAAGACTAAGCTTATTTTATTGATATTAGTATTTAGTAGAATAATCACTTGTTTGATATATCTTCAAATTTATAATTTCTATGATATGTATCAGTATTGGTTAACTCTTAATTTCTATGATACGTATCAGTTTCAATTTTAATTTTATGAAACTATAAGTACTCCCTACAATTCATTTTTATTATGTTTTCTTTTGGATGCGCCTTATAAAATATATTAACTCCCTACAATTCATTTTACTTATCCTGTTTTTCTTTTGAATGTGCCTCTTAAAAAAAATAACTAAAAAGCCAAATTGACTTATATCAATTATCCTTATTTAATATTCTTGATCTGGATTTAATAGTTAATACTATTACTCTCTTTACACCACATAAATCTCTCTTCTTATTTATTAAATAAAGGTAAAAGAAATTAATAATTAATTAAATCTTGAATTTCTAAAATGACGAGAATTATTTTGGACCAATTATGTTTAGTAATCGCAACAATACATTAAAAAGAATCATTTACATATACATACAATATAATTTTTCGACAAAAGTCCATCTTTTTTATCTTTACTATTTGTATTTTTACCATGATATAGTAAGAAATTATCGTGTTACAATTCAATTTTTTCGTGGCAGGATTACTGACATCATGCATGTATATGTATATTTGTTTGACATTGTAACTGTCACGACCCGAGTCTACACCCTGGACGTGGCCGGCACTCAAGAACCATTGATGGTCCCCAAGCGAACCCTCATCCTGACTGACTACAAGCGGAAGACTAACTTAAGCATGCAAAAGCTTCAAACTGAAATAAAAGTTCATAAAACTTAAATACAAACTTTAAGTCCAAAGAAAACTCTATATAATAAAATATATACAACTCGTCATAAAAAGGCAACTTTAGTCTTTAAAACATTTAACAAAATAAATGAAGACTTATAAAACTCTACTGTCTATCTATGAAGCCTCTAAATGACAATGATGGAAGTCGGGACAAGTCCCACGACCTCCTAACAACTGAAAGTAAATAGAATCCTCCGGAAGCAAGGAGGCTCACCATGGCTAACTCGAACTCCATGTGACATCAACAAAGCTCATGTTGATGATCCTGAATACTTGTGTCTGCATCATGAGAAAATGTAGGCCAAATGGCTCAATACGTGGAATGTACGAGCATGTAAGGGGAATTCTAAAGCATAACATAAGCTTGAAAAAACAATTCTGAAAGAAACACTTACCTTGGCTCTTCTCAACTCATAAATAACTCAGGGATATTCAAGAATACTCAAAACTACTCAAACTTACTCAACTCAGAGATTAGATACTCAACTCAAAGATATGATATTCGACTCTGGGTACTCAACTCAATATAAAGCGACAATACACATGTAATATATGGAAAGCTTTATAAAAACAGTAAAGCAACTCAGTTCGTTAAAGAAAATGCAATAACAAACTCAACTTTACTCATATAATAAAGTAATGTAGTTTTTGTGGGAGTTTCTCTAACCGACAACCATCACTTAAGAGCTATAGTGATGATACAACACTTTACCTCACGCTGCCAAGGACCATCTTATACCTTGCCATCAGTATAGGACCTAACTTAACTTAGTGAATCTACTAGTCTATGCGAAAAGGATTCATCTAAAAAGTATGACCCTTTTCTACCCATGATGGCTACATGGTTTTCATGGAGACTTGAGTTAATAGGAAACTCGCATCCCCACGACGGTGCTCAATAATACTCCCAAAATATAATACTAGCTCTTTATGTTTAAAACATACTTCTTTCTTTGGTTTGAGATAATTACTCAAAACTTAGCTTAAAAGTTCTCTTTAAATCGATGTTCCCTTTCTTGCTCAAAACTCTTTTGAAAATCTCAGTTTCCTTTCTTGTTTAAATGTGAAAACATTTACTCTTTGGGAGTACATAGTCCCGATATACTCTTTTGAAGAAAAGAACTCAACTCTTTACTCTTTACTCTTTGCTTAACTCAAAACTGAAGTCTTAAAACAAAGTTAAAACGTTTGTAAAAAACTTCTTAAAATATGGTTCATGCCGAATTATGAACGTGAACGACTCAATGCAAGGATTTCAATAACCATAGATAAAACTCAATACTTGGAACTCAAGAACTTCAATAATACTACTCATCTCAAGATTTTTCAACTTATAGTGTTCATGCGGAATTATGGGCATGAAATATTCAACTCAAGTACTCAAAGATACTTCTCAAAAGGGATTAGGAACTCAACACTTAAAGGCTTAGAACTTGAAGATACCACTTCTCTGAAAGATGCTCAACTTACGAAGTTCATGCGAAATTATGGGCATGAACGACTTGACTCAAGGGTCAAAATATCAATAACAAACTCAGGTATACGACTCTTTTCATTCTCTTACTTACTCCCTCAAAACTTAGTTCAAATCGATAGTTGATCACAAAGGATTCACAATTTAACTCAAAGGCTTTCTTGAACTCTACTTTTAACTCTCTCTTGAATATGAATTATGAATTCAAGAGTTATGGTTCATGATATGAAAGATCTCATGATGACAAAATAGACTCATGAATACATTCTCCTCACTCTCCTGCTCACTTACTCGAGTCTTGAAACAAATTACTAGAAGTTGTAGAAGACTCCACAAAATGACTCAAAGGGACTTTCTTAGAATGTTCGAAAGAATTCTCAAAACTTAACTCTTAACTCTACCTTGAATTTGAATTATGAATTCAAGGTTATGATCATGTTATGAATGATTTCTAGGTGTTTAGAAGTAGCTTAGAGTAGTTAGAATCGAAAAGGAGTGAAGGTACACTTTAAACGAACTCAAACGGATCAACCGAAAACAAACTGGATGGGGTCGGCGACCCTGGCGCTCTGAGTGGCACGGGGCGCCAGCCCCTAAACTTCAAAGGAAGGTTTGGGGAGCTCTGGCTGGCGCATTGCAAATTCCACATCTTTAAAAAACTTATATGTGAATTTATAACCGATAATGTAAACTAATAAAGCTAGTTCCATCCCACCCCCAAAAAAAAATTAAAAAATAAAAAGTATTTCCTTCATTAGAAGCCAACAAAAATATTCTTGAAATCACTTATAAAGTTGAAAAGAGGAAAGTGTGCATTACACGTAATTAGGAAAAGGTGTACTTATAAAAGTAAAAATCATCACTTTGCTTCATAGGATAAAGATACTTTGATCCAAGCACCTTCATAAACTTTTTGATTTAATACAAAGAACAAACATAAGAGTACATAAAGTGAAAGAGAAAAGAATATTTTCTTAGTATGCATTGTCCCAAGAGACGTTAAATTTAGCCCATAAAAATATAATCGATCGATTTAACATAGCTCGTCCAATTTGATTAATACTTTGGAAGAGAGCACTCTATGGGCATATTATTTTTGAAACGTTGATTATCCATGCAATAATCATATGTCAAATGATACTTTCTAACCCATTTAAACAATCTTCTTTGTGTCCATGTCAAAGTACTAGATTGCCCCTTATTCCACCAATGATTTTCACTTTCTACTCTGCAAAATCTTGCATTCCCTTTCCAAACACAAGCATCAATTTTGTAATTTCCCAATGTGGCCACAAAGGGTGCTTTTGACCAATCAATTTTTGTTTTTCCACCATCTGTTGCCCAATCTTCTCCATTCCATATGCTCATTTTGAGTTCCATTGGCTGCCAATGTGGATATTTAGCTCCTTTATCTGCATGGTTTCTGTATGTTCTAATAGGTACCCAATCTACCATGAACCTGCCCAAAAATCGAAAAATAGTCAATTGATACGAGTTGCACGTGTGATGCACAAAATGCACATGTGAAGCACTTTTATTGGATATACTTAAGATCTCTTATTAAAATTTGGCTTAAGACCACCAATTTCATTGAGAATTTCAGTGATAAGAATTTAAAAGATCATGAATATATATCAAATGGCTTACACAATTTGGTGAAGGTTCCATAGAATAGAATAAGTGTGGTAGTCTTGTGTTGGATCAAACCACAAATTGATTCGTTGTTCTCTATCGTCGAATCCATCAACATAAACATTTGTTTGAAGAGTATAAGGTTTTCCAGCTACATTCCCCAGAAATTCAAAATCTACCTCATCGCGATTCGGTTGACCCGAAGCTAACTGCATATATATACGTAATTCCAAATTCATCAAAAAATTTAAGAAATATATATTTGATAATTAATCATTTTTATGCTTACATAGAATGCTACAACAGTGCCTGCTGAATTTCCTGGTATCAACTTAATTTTCATGTCGAATTGACCAAATAAGTACATATCCTTTGAAGCAATCTCTGTACCTGATTAACAAGTTAATCAAACGAAAAGTATTCCTCAAATTAACATTGTGTTCATAGACAAAATAAATAAATATATAATTTGCGTTTGAATTTATTAATTAATTAATAATTACCAGATTCCTTGTCAAATATCAAGCTTCTTGTACGGCCATCATCAGAAGTATTTATATGGTTAGGTGAATATGTTACGTAGAAATCCTTATTATAATCTCCTGTAGAAACTATAGAAGCTAATGCAATATGAGATAAGTAAATAAAATAAGTGGCCAAGAAAATAAATCTAGAAAAATGATTCATTTTTTTCTTGGAGATTATATCAAGATTTGAGGATGAATAAATAGATAGGGATAATTCAAAATATATATATAGGTGGTATTGCATGGGAATTAAGCTAGTGAGACAAGAAAGAGGAGAACCCATAAGAGTTTTGTTTAAGCAAGAATATCTTTAATACGAAGCAAAGGATATGCTAGCTGTTATCAAAAGCGGCTCAATAAAATTTGTGGCCTAAAACTAAATCTGGCTAGATGTATATTTTGAGAATAAAGTCATGCAGCTGCCTTTGATCAATATTTGTTTAAATTCGAATATTGAGTTTAACTACTAATTAGTCTTAATATTTGTTACTAATCTTTTTCCATTGGACTTCACTCTCCCCATCGTCACATATTTTGTGTGAGCCCATCATGATTTTCAAGCCCGGCCCAGTCCAGTTGAAGAAAGATGAGAAAATTCTGGGGCCCAAGTCCTTTTAAAAGATGGAAACAATTACGCGAAATGACAAACATTTACAGTATATTATTTAATTTAGCTATAGTTTCAGATATTTATGATTCGCGGCTATGGTTAATTCTTAAATTTTACTATTTATGATTCGGTTCCAAATTTTATAAATCCAAAATTTATATAATTCGGTTTCAGATTGTATAAATCCATAATTTGTATATGTTTACCCTACCTATTTGTATACGATTTGTTGATACATTTGATTAGTATATGTTATGAAAAAATCGTAATAAATTACCCTGTTTATATATTGGCAAGCGAAATATACAAACGGAGTTCTAAAAAATTCATAAATGCATAAATATAGAATGTGTATATACTTACCCCGTTTGTATATTCAAGAGTGATATATACAAACGAAAGTACTCATACCAAACGAAACTATAGCTAAGAAACGTAATTAAGCAAACTGTAGCTAAGAAGACTTATTAAGTTTAATCTCTTCCTATTTATGAGATTTTCTCTATTGTTTAACGTGACTCTAATGAACATTTGAAAACATGCGCAAAAATTCTTCTAAATATTTGAGGTGAAAGTTTTTAATAGAAACACTTTGTCACGTGCATGTGCTCAATTGAAAGATCCTAGTTCAATAATCTTAATAAATTCACTAACAAATTAACAGGTAGAGCTAAATTTAGTTTATCCCAGACATTTGGTTGATTTACTCTAGACGGGGTGTATGAACAGGTAGGGCTAAATTTGGGTGGGTCAAAATGGTCTTAACTAGGACTGGAAAAATTAACTAGATTGCATACTACTTTGAAATCAACCATATTGAAGAAAGAGAGTTCAAAATACATTTTAGCGATAATCATATGATGTTTAATTAATAAATAAAGCTAGAAAGAGAGAAAAAGACGTAATAGCAAACCTTACTACAAATTCAATAAACTCGTGAAATAAAACTATCCAACTATTTAACTGTTCTCCTGATTAGAGTTGTTTGTATAGAAGGAGTTAACTTCTTTGACATGCTCCTGCACAACACGTAAGGTCTCCAGACACTCAATAACTTCTTTCATATTTGGCCGTTTCTTTGGTATATCTTCTATACATTGTATTGCAAGTTGTGTGATTATAGTTCCATCGATAGGATCAAAACCTGGATCACCCACAAGATTTTGGTGGACAACTGAACGCCCAGACTTGAACTCTCTCAAAACCCACATATTAATTGCATCGTCTCGATCTCTTGTATCCACAACAACTCTTTTGCTTATCAAATTTACGAGCAAAATACCAAAGGCAAAGACATCAGACCTGACAGTAAACGTATCTGCAAAGTATGTGACAAGTTACAAAACAGGCTAGAAAGAAAAAATAATAATGGCAACAAAGTGGCGAGTTAGACACAACCAATGACACATTCATTTTAAACACAATATTATACATATCAATTGCCTATTTTCCTTCTATTTTCTTCCACATCCCTTCATTTCAAACATAACATCAACTTCTATTAAAACAAACATAAGGAAACTGACAGTTCCAAGAAATCTACTGAGAAATGTCTCCAAAAACTTCATTGTGAAAATATTACTTTCAGTATCATGTGACAATGACAACAACAATAATGAAAATAACACTGTATGACGGTGTTGTCTATACCAGCGTTCCTCCACTATTTCACTGGGGTACTTGTCTACTACCAAGTACCAGGTAGGACTCTGTCCACCACACCATTTGATGCAACAATGAAAGTAACAGTACTAATTCGCTAGTGTTATATTTAATGGAAACAAAAGAAATTAAAAGAACTAGAATCATACCAGGACCATGTGTAACGAGGGATCCATCAATGTAGCCATATGGAGCTAATCTAAAATCCGATGCACTGATTGTATTACGTAGAACCCCTCCAACTAACAGACCAAACTCATACATAATTGGTGTGAAATCCTGGAGATATGAAACACAAAATATCTTCAGGAATACAGCATAATAGAATTAATCTTGACAATCAAAAATATTGAACAACAAAATGTACCCGGTCAAGCACAATGTGATATGGAGCAAAGTTGCGAATGAGGTATTTCCTATCATGCAGATAATTAAGCAAGCGAGCTAATGTAAGGGCTATCTTAACCCTCTGCATCCAATTGAAGTCACCTGAACAAGCAAAAGCAAAACAGTAATTGGAATGTCAACATCTCTCCTACTGCATATCACATGATTTGTATTCCGGTAATAGCTACTTTGCCTTATTAACTAACGACTACAGTTCCTTTGCTCAAATTAAAGGAGCCTTGGTTTGAACCCAAATATATATAGCTACAACAAATGTACTTAACAGCAGAAAATAGATAAGATTTAATCTGCATAAAAGATGAGTAAAGATAAACCTCGAGTAATTAAGTTCTCCAATGTATCATGTGGATTTAGATCATAAACGATCCCCAGGGTTTTTTCTCCACGACAATATCCAATCACTTTCACTATGTTGGGATTTCCCCTAATCCTTGAAGCTTGCAAAAATTTTAGTTCATTCTAAACAAAGAAAACAGTTGGTTAAGGTAAGGAAACAAGAGAATGAGCGAGCTTGCACAAACACAGACCTCAAATCTTTCCAGTGTGTCGTCGCCTGTATAGTGATACACGTTTTTATTATCATATATAATCTTGACAGCGACATCCTTGACATCAGAACCAATGTGCATCTTCCCACGATAGAGCTTTCCTAAGTCTGTGACTGCAACAAGATTTTCGAAAGAAAATTGACTGGTAAACTGGTTTAGATCCTCTGGTGTGAGAACATGATGATCATGCTCCATTATGAATTCTTCATCCTCATCATCACTCTCAGTGGGGCATTTCTTTTGTATGAGAGGCAGACAGAAGCATTCTGTTAATAAACTAGTGAATCCTGTGAATAAATTACAAGCGAGAAAGGGAAACTTCTGTTAGAAACAACAATACTATATCATCTTAACTACGTACTATTATTGGTATATAGTGATGCATTCTTAGATCAAATTACATTTTATATGTTATGCAATACACTCTTGCTATATACCCAACAATAATTGCAATCCTTGCCAAAGTAGCTATTCAGTATATATCCAAAAAGCATCATCCATGTTTTAATTTCTCCCTCCATTCCCCACACAATGAAAGATTGAAAATAAAATAGAATTGCAAACAATCAAAATAATTCTATATACAGAAGATCAAAGATACCACCAAAACCCTAGAAAAGCAAATACATTAAGATAACTAGATATAGATCGAAGATAC
The DNA here is from genome assembly GCA_036250505.1 of Solanum acaule. Classification (NCBI taxonomy): domain Eukaryota; kingdom Viridiplantae; phylum Streptophyta; class Magnoliopsida; order Solanales; family Solanaceae; genus Solanum; species Solanum acaule. The sequence continues at coordinate 8,961 of JAJOOR010014288.1, read as the reverse complement.
CGACCAGCAACCCATCGGCGAGGCATGATTCTTTTCCGGAGACGCGGAATTTAGGAAATGGGAATCAGATTTTTTTTAAAATCTTTTGAGTAACTTTTGAAATTGTCAAATCAATCTTTTTTTTTTTGAAGAATTTGATATTTTATCTCATGATTTTAAATCACAAGATTAAATCGTATTGATCACCTTGTGGTGCAAGTAAATTTTGAATAAGTCAATAAATCACCATTTATTAGCTCAACTCATTTTAATCTATCCATTTGGGACCCACTACTAAAAAAACAGTGTTTAGCAATGGATTAATAACGATGAATTAAGTACGAAATTGAGATTTTATAGCAAATATAACAAGTAAACTTTTGGTTTATTAAATAGCGTCGAATTGTCGATGAAATATGTATTCCATCACTATTTATTAGCGTGAAAAAAATGGCATTTTTTCGTGAATATAACAAATAATATTTTTGGTTTATTATATAGCGCCGAATTGTCGATGAAATATGTATTCCGTCGCTATTTATTAGCGTGAAAAAAATTGCATTTTATTGCGAATATAACAAGTAAATTTTTGGTTTATTATATAGCGCCGAATTGTCGATGAAATATGCATTCCGTCGCTATTTATTAGCATGAAAAAATTGGCATTTTATCACGAATATAACAGTAAAATTTTGGTTTATTATATAGCGTTGAATTGTCAATGAAATATGTATTCCGTCGCTATTTATCAGCGCAAAAAAATGATATTTTATAGTGAATATAACAAGTAAATTTTTGGTTTATTATATAGCGCCGAATTGTCGATGAAATATGTATTCCATCGCTATTGATTAGCGCTAAAAAATTGGCATTTTATCGCAAATATAACAAGTAAACTTTTGGTTTATTATATAGCGTCAAACTGTTGATGAAATATGTATTCCATCACTATTTATTAGCGCGAAAAATTGGCATTTTTATCGTGAATATAACAAGTAAATTTTTGGTTTATTATATAGCGCCGAATTGTCGATGAAATATGTATTTTGTCGCTATTTATTAGCGTGAAAAATTTGGCATTTTATCGCGAATATAACAGGTAAACTTTTGGTTTATTATATAGCGCCGAATTGTTGATGAAATATGTATTCCATCGCTATTTATTAGCGCAAAAAATTGGCATTTTTATCGTGAATACAACAAGTAAATTTTTGGTTTATTATATAGCGCCGAATTGTCGATAATATGTATTTTGTCGCTATTTATTAGCGTGAAAAAATTGTCATTTTATCATAAATATAACAAGTAAATTTTTTATTTATTATATAGCACCGAATTATCGATGAAATATGTATTCCATCACTTAAATAGCGCGAAAAATTGGCACCTTAGTATTCCCTACAGATTTTACAACAGAAGGGTTACGACAATTGAATTAATTTTGAGCGACAGATATAGCAACGGAAAATCTGTCGTTACTTCTTTTATAATATATATTTATAAATTTTATATTTTGTAAGCGACAAAAAAAGTGAACTTCGTTAGTTTTTGTTCCAAATAAATTAAAGGTATTATGTTAGCGTCGGAAATTATAATACAAAATTTAGTGATACAAAATTCCTCTTATTTCTAAGAGAGAAATTGTAACTCTTGGGCTGCTCTCAGAAGAGCTCAGTTAGGGCTGCTCTCAAAATTCTTCCTCTCTTGTGCTGTTAACTCTCCCTCTCTCCCACTCTTCAAATATTACAAACAACTGCTACTTGGCTCTTTTCAATGTGAGAAATCAATGTAATATTGAGATGGGGTTTTATCAACTTTGGAGTTCAAAATCAAGTAAGTTGTACTAAACTTTGGCCTTGTCTATTCTTGAGTTTGTTTTTTGTATATTGAGATGAGTTTTATCAATTTTTTGTTTATTTTGTTGTGGATTGTGGTAATCTTGAAATCTGATTTTGACAAGGATTCTAATGGGAAGAAGGATGTTACCATTATCAATATGCAATAAGGGTTTGTTTTAAGAGACTAGTCATATTGGAAAAAATGTCAAAATCTTTGTAATTTTGTAATTTTTTTCTATAGTTATTGGGCTTTTTATAGCATTGCTTTTAAGTGCACATAATATTGTTAAGAACTTCAAAGTTATCTTTCAGTACTGATATGTGACTACATTTGAGAAAACTGATGTCTTCTATGCATATTGTGCACCTCATATGACCCAGTAATATGTTGTTCAACCATCAGAAGAAAATGGGATACTTGCAATTGTTTAGATAAAACTTGTATACTTTAACCCTACTTTCGGGTATCAGTAAAAAAAAAAATTTATGTAGCTTTAGTCTTTAGCCTTCTACATGACCAGAAACCTTCTTATGCTTATTCCACATGGGATTTCTATATTTTGATGTTACCTTCTATTTCATAGATTCTCCCCAAAATTTGGTTTCTCAACTGCTGTGACTTCTTGCAACTTCTCTTCGACTGCTGCGACTAGTAAAAGTAAGTTTGCTATTGCTTCTTCTTCTATTAGACTGCTGTGACTAGTGAAAGTAAATTTGCTACTCTGTTTTCTTTACTATTATGTACTAAACTTCACTGTCATGGGATGAGTTACTCTTTCTTCTCATGTTCTTTTCTACTTTCTTCACTTCTTAGATGTGCTCTAGTTATTTTTCTCTTCTTCTTTGCTGATTTCTTGTGTGTTTTTTTCAGTTCTGTAATTTTTTTTCTATAATTTCAGTTCTTGAGTTTTTTATTAGCATTGGTTTTAAGCACATGTGCTTTGTAAATTCTCTTGATTTCACTAAGATACTTGCAACTGTAAAACATTTCATGGACTTTAGCCATACTTTAGGCTTCAGTAAAGTCATATTTGAATAAAACTTCTTGACATGTCAACAAGGAAGAAAATATTTCAATTGACTAGCAGGTTAAAATAGATAAACAGGAAAAGAAGATACCAGTGGCTCATCTACACCAAAAAAAGTGGTGATTGTTTACTAGTTATATGAATCTTCATTACCTTTTATTCTTCTTTGTTGTATAATTATCCATATTTTAGCAATTCAAAAGTAGCTTCTTGCATTTCATATATTGATAAAAGATAGAGTAAACTACATATATTCGCCACTGTTTACTTATTGAGTTGATAAGTTGAGAGCTTGCAGTAGGTGTATGAAAATTTATTGTGATTCCCCTTCTTTCTTCGACAAAGGCATTAACAAGATTAAGCGAAATGATTTATTAGCAGCTGCAAATTCTCCCATAATCTATTTTTACCTATAAAAAAATTGTACAGGAAAAAATGGATGAAATAGAAGAGGTACCACCAGATGACGTGGCACCACCCCAAGTACTCCAATTACCACCAGATGACATGGCATAACTCCACTTACCACCAGATGACGTGGCACCACATCCTCCTCCCCAATTACCCGATGACACCCCTCTGTTTACTATAGAACAATTTACCGCATGGACAAACAACTTTGTCCATGTTGTTGGAAAGGGAGGCCAAGGTATTGTCTATTCTGGACAAATCAACAACTTGCCAAATTCAGTCTGGAATGATCGACAAATTGCCGTGAAAATGAGTCCAATCACTAGAGATAATGATCCAACCTTGGAAGCAGCCACCATTGCACAATTTAATCATGATAAAATCATAAAGTTGATAGGGGTATGCAGGACAGCAACGCACTACTATATTGTAATGCCTTTCCTGGCTAATGGAAATTTGTTATCCAACTACAGAGGTAAAAAATTATCTTCTTTTTTAGTAGTAAAATAGCATTTTTTTATTCATTATTTTTTCTCTAATTACAGTAACATTTTCAAATCAATTTACAGATTTGAACTGGAGTCAAATTGTCAACGTTTTGAGGGGGGCTGCTTTAGCATTGAAGCAGTTACATGATATGGATCCTCCCGTGATTTGTTTAGTCAAAAATTCATGACAATTATTTTGATTTTGAGAAAGTATTCCTTTACAGAAGAAAGGAAGGATAGAAGATCGTAAGGTTAATGGATCTAACAATTTATATCATATGAGAAATTCAGATCAAAACAGACTTACCTTTAATTTGTGCACAGAAACGAGGCCACAATTTAGATTAGAAATTTGATGTAATCCAAAATCATCAGCAGCGTCTTGCCAGATCTAATAAAAGAACATCCGTTAAAAAAATTGTAGCCTAATCAGCAGCAGCGTCTTGCCAGATGCTTAATATTAGTGAAGAAATTTGTAGTGATTTGTGACTGAAAAACAAAAATGAAGCAAAATAGGATAGTAGGAGGTGAGGTGCTAAGAAGAAGTGTGGGAGGGGGATGGGGGAGATTATTTTGATTTAATTAGAAAGAGAAATGGAAAGAGAGAAAAAGAAAAAGAAAAATTAAAAATAAAAATAAAAGTAGCCTATTTACTCTCTGAAAGAGGGTGAAATGAACTTTCTAAGCCAACTCAATATTTAAGAGTTTATTTATTTCCTTTTAAAATAATCTTATGGGGTAATAGACCCCTTGAACTGTATAGGTATGTAGTTAAAATTTGGTAATAGGTTGAGGACGTATTTGACTATGTTCTCTGTTATGAGGTATGAGATAGAGACGGTTTAAAGAGAAAAAATATATAGAGCTATGCTTAATAATAAGACGGTTGAATCTATCGATAATCCCCTAAAGTTGGTATCAATTTTCACTTAGACACCTTAACTAAACTTTCTTCATTTTAGACACCTCATGTTGAATTCCGCTGTGTCATTTTGACACTTTCTACTGATTTGACACATTGGGTATGTTGCACCCATTTTGAGCGCGTAAGGAGTGTTTTTTTTGAATTTTTAAATATTTTTTTCCTTCTTCTTCTTCACTCTTTATCCCTACCACTTATTTCACCTTCCACCATGAACAATCATGATGAAAAATCTTACAAAATATGAAAAAATAAAATAAAAAAATTATCACACTAATTTTAAAAATATTTACAAGAACAAAATTTAAAAGAATCATCACACTAATTTTGAAAACATTTATTCGAACAAAACACACATTTTTTTTCAAAAAAAAATATATATAAGAAGAATGCCATATTTGTCAACCTTACCTCACTATCGATAAAATGGTTCTCAAAATCAAATTTACAACGAAAAAAAAGAAAAAATAAAGATTAAAATCTAATGAATTTTTTTTTTAAAAAAAATGGAAGTATAATTTCCAAGTAAACTCAAGTGAAATAAAACTACCCAGCCATCAAGTATGCACATTAATTTCTTCACCATGTTCCTACACGACATGTAAATCCTCCAGACGAGCAACAACTTCTTTCATATTTGGTCGTTTCTTTGGTTGCTCTTCAACACAATGTTTTGCAAGTTCTGTTATTGCAACTCCATCAAGATGATCAAAACCTGGATCACCCACAAAACTTTGGTGGACAAGTGAACACCCAGGCTTGAACTCTTTCAAGGCCCATAAATCAAGTGCCCTATCTAAGGGGTTTCCATACTCAACAACTCTTTTGCTTATAAAGTTTAAGAGCAAAACACCAAACGCAAAAACATCAGACTTGACACTGAACGTATCTGCAAAGTATTTGACAAATTACAAACATGGTTATAGGGCAACGAAAAGCAGCTTAAGCAGGAAAGATAAAAGTAATAACAATCTTGAGTCTTGACTTCTCAAGTAAGTAGCACATGATTTTTTATTTTATTTTTGGAAATGCAAAGAATGAAGCACATCAAAAACTACAAGAATAAATGAAACCACAAATGAAAAGAGAACATAAAAAAATGGAAATCAACAAAAAAAAAAATATATAAAAACAATACTTTAATAACTATAAGCTCTCCCCAACTACACATCTGCAAATTATCTCACACCGGATCAACCACTACTATTATTGGTTTGTGAAACTCAAGGGTATATTCATTTACAGTGGAGAGGAAGGGAATGGAAGAAAAGAAAGGAGTGGGAAGGATGATTCATTTGAAAACAACAACAATATACCCGGTTTAATCCCACAAGTGGGGTCGTCTACGGAAGGTAGGATGTATGCTGACCATATCCCCCTCCTCCCCATACCTTTGTGGGGTAAAGAGGTTTCAATAAACACTTGACACATGAACACATTACCAAAAAGGCTAGAACGAAAACAAAAATTAACGGCAACATACTGGCAAGGTAGACAACCAATGAAGCATTCATTTCAAATACAAAACTACACAAATCATTTGCCTCTTTTCCTTCTCTTTTTTTCTACATCCCCTCATTTCAAACATAACGTCAGCTTCTATTAGAACGAACACAAGGAAATTGAGGAGAACAACAACTCAAAGAAAACTACTGAGAAATGTCTCAAAAAAAACTCTCAAGGACATAAAATTGTGGGCACCTCTAAAGAAAATATTACTTTCAGTATCATGTGAGAATAAAATAACACTATTTTTTCTTTCTTTTATGAAAGTGTTGTCCGCACCAGCTTATGCTTTCCTCCACTATTCCATTGGATACTTCTCTACCCGCAATCCCACATAGATACCGAGTAGCGGGTAGCACTTTGTCCACCATACCATTTGATGCAACAATGAAAGTAACACTAATTCGCTAGTGTTATATTTGATGGAAACAAAAGAAGAGAACTCGAGTCATACCAGTACCATATTCAAATATGGATGCATCCATGTAGCCATATGGAGCACATCTCAAATCTGATTCATTGATTGTATTACCGAGAACCCCTCCAACTAACAAACCCAACTCAAACATGATTGGCGTGAAATCCTGGAGAGATGAAACGCAAAATATCTTCAGTCACTCAAATTACTGAATACAAACATAACAAAATCTAGACAACCAAGAATATTGAACAACAAAATGAAATTTCAATACTGTACCTGGTCAACCACAATGTGATATGGAGCAAAGTTGCGAATGAGGTATTTCCTATCATGCAGATAATTAAGCAAGCGAGCTAATGTAAGGGCTGTCTTAACCCTCTGCATCCAATTGAAGTCAGCTGAACAAGCAAAAGCAGAACAGTAATTGGAATGTCAATGTCTTTCCTACGGATTCTTGGATAAGGAGATTCACTGCATATGTCTCCTCCCCACATTTGTATTCTGGTAATAGCTACTTTGCCCTATTAATGACTACAGATCCTTTGCTCAAACGACTCACTATTGCCTTGGTTTGAGCCCAAATATAGCTATAGCAAACGTACTTAACAGCAGAAAATAGATAAGATTTAATCTGCATAAAAGATGAGTAAAGATAGATGGAAGACCAGAAGCACACCTCGAGTAATTAAGTTCTCCAAAGTATCGTGTGGATTTAGATCATAAACAATCCCCAAGGTCTCTTCCTCTTCACAATATCCAATCACTTTCACTAAGTTGGGATTGCCCTTAATCCTTGGAGCTTGCAAAAATTTCAATTCATACTAGGGAATTTTGTGGTAAGCATAAACAAAGAAAAGAGTCAGATATGGTAAGGAAGCAAGAGAATGAGCTTGCACGTACACACAAACCTCAAATCTTTCTAGTTTGTCGTTGCCTGTATATTTAAACACCCTTTCATCAAGACCTATAATCTTGACAGCGACATCCTTGGTAATATCACCAATGACCATCTTCCCACGATAGAGTTTTCCTAAGTGGGTGACTCCAACAAGATTTTCCGGAGAAAATTGGGTTGTAAACCGACTTAGGTCCTCCGATGTGAGTTTATGAAGTTCATCTTTCACGGGGAAATCCTCATCATCATCATCAGCTGGGCATTTCTTTTGTATGCAAGGCAGATGGATGCATCCTGTAAATAAACAATTGAAAAAGAAGAAGTCTGTCATAAGCAAAAACACTATGTATAGTATAATCTATTCAGTATCAAAAAAGCTTCAGCTATTCCACAAACAATCCCATGTTTGAATTTCTGCCTCCATCCCCCACCGTAAGCACACAATCAAAGATTGAAAATAAAAATAAAATTGCAAACAATCAAAATAAATAGAAATGTAATTCTATTTACAGAAAACCCCTAGAAAAGCAAATAGATGAAAGTAGGTAGTTTAAGATAACTACATAGAGATGGAAGATACCCACCAGCAGCACACCGGCGAGGCATGATTCTTTTCTACTCCACTTACAACAATGGCAATCACGGGAGAGACAGACTTCACCGAGAATGGATGGAAATCAGATTTTAAAAAAAAATATTTAGGAAATATATTGGGCTTGTTTTACTTCCGGATCGATTCACTTATCCGTTATTTATTTTGTATATGGATTTGGGCATTTAATTTGGTAAGAATTTATTTGGTTTAGTAGGTCGAATCGGGTTTGGATTCAAAAGAAGAAATCGGGTAATTTAATTAAAATTGGATTATTCTTGTTGATTTGGGTTTTTCATCCAATTGAGGGATTCGGGCGATAAGTTTGTAGACACTAAGGGGTCGTTTGGTAGAGTGTATAAGAACAATGCAAAATAAGGTGTATTAGTAATGCTTGCATTAGTAGTGCTTGCATTAGTTATGCTGCATTATTTCTTATATACTGTTTGGTTTGATGTATTAGAAATAACAAATCTGACATAATTTCTATTAAAAAAATGTATGTTTACAAAAATACCCTTCACACTTTATTTCTTTGTACACTTCCTTTGCAACAAGGTTCTTTACTAAAACATTATTTACTCCTATTCTTTTATTTTTTTTCAAATATAAAATTAAATAGTTGTTACAATATTGAAATAAGATTTTCTACTATATTAGAAGAGTCAGTCCCTATTGGTATCAACATGTGTGTTTTTTGTCAAATTTCAATTTAGAAAGGATACTGTCGTCATTTCCATTAACTATTCAATTCTCAATATTGTGCCATCTGTTTTTGATTGCCACCACATTATAACAGGTGGCTTTCATGCATTTCCTTTTCCATTCCTCTTTTCTTCTTTTTGTATTTTAATCAATTCCTATCTGAAAAAATTATTGTT
>JAJOOR010014287.1:0-26393 GCA_036250505.1 Solanum acaule | reverse complement strand
AACTAAAGCATCACAACCTTGGAATTAGATAAATCTTTATCCCTCCTTGCAGCTTCTTTGATTGTTGGCATGTGCTCTAGTAGATCATCTTTAGAAGGTAGTACCTCATGTGCACTAAAAGAACTGATTTAGTAGATTCCATTATAACCAAATTTGGCAACAAAACATTTAAAGGATTTAGGTGTGACTTTCAGCACCTTAAACTTTTCCCAATGTAATTCCACACAATCCCTCCAACTGTGTCTGGGTTCTTCTTCACAAAGTGGAGAAAATGAACGGTGATGAGTACTGTTCTGATAGTATCTACATAACCTGTTCGGGGTTTAAGAAGTTTGATCCAGATTTTATCTTTGGAGAGCACATGAATTTCTGGCAGGGCATAAGAAAGTTCAAATCTCCATGCTAGAACCTTCTTATAGATGGGCTGAAGACCATCATCTGCAGTTCCACGCAAAAATATCTCTGAGTTCAGTGCCCCAAGTATGTCATCCTCACCCCACTGAAGAGGCAAAATGGAAAATGAAGCAACTCCTCCATTGCTATCAACAAAATGGTAATTGGTTATGCAGTTGGGAACAATTTCACCCTCTTCGTCCGATGATGCCATGAACAATAATTTTGAAGTGTCTACCTATTTGTCATAGTTAACAAAAACTTGCATCAATAACACATGATTAAACAGTCATATATGCTATTTATCAACAACAACAACATACCCAATGTATTCCCACAGGTGGAGTTTGGGAGGGTAGAGTGTCCCAAGACCTTACCCCTATCTCATGGAGATAGAGAGGCTCAAGTAACACATAACAAGTCAGTTCGGAAAAGACAATGCAGAGGTAGAACAAGGCATAGCAAAAAAATAACATATTGGCGGATAACAGGTCATCCCCATGTATCAAAAGGATTTCTCTTACTCATATAACAATTTTTCATGATACATTAAAGACACAAAAAACGACAAGAAGAAGAAGAAACTAGTACAAAATCAAATAATACCAGAATTAAAAACTGACACGCAGACCTAATAACAGTAGGTGGACACAACAACAGATCATTTGTAGTTCAGAAAATAGCAAAAGACAAGTTTTACTTTGTTATCTCTACAGCTTCATTCTCCAGAATATCCCACAATCCAACATTTAATTTCAGAAGTACCACCAACATTTCAACAAAATAACTGCAATAATTAAAGTACTAAACTATAATGTTATGTATCATTCAAAAAAAAAATCTCAAGTCATTAAACCCCAAAGCCCTAACTATCAGCATTTTTTTTCCTTTTTTCATATGTATCAACCACGTAACATAGTATACAACACAAACCCAGTTCACAAACAAAAAAAAAATGAAATGTGTATAATAAAAAGCAGTGAAAAACCCATATTAATAAAAAAAAAAAATCCCTCCACAAACCCTCTCCCCCCCACCACAGGAACAAGGATCATTGATAAATTCCCAGGAAAAACTTAATATAACACAGATCAGAAACAAATACATTCAGAACAGCTATAATAGGCGTCAGTTGTATCCATTAGAGTAGATATTTTACATGGGAAAGAAAAATAACACCGTTCACAAATTACATTACAAATGGGGGTCCATCAAACCGAAATATTCATCATTTAGCTACCATAAAATTGATATTATTCAAAAGATAAAAACAAACACATATGATCCCCAAAACAATGCTAGTTCCAGAAACATCATTTAATTTCAGAAGTACCACCAACATTTCAACAAAATAACTACAATAATAAAGTACTAAACTATTATACTGTGTTGCTAAAATATAGCAATATTATCGTGAGATCATTCACAAAAAAAAAAAAAAAAAAAACTCAAGTCACACCAAAGCCCTAACTGTTTATCTTCTTCTTATTTTTCCAAAAATCCATTATCAACCACGCAACATAGTATACAACAGAAACCCAGTTCACAAAAAATAAAATGAAATATGTATAATAAAAGCAGTGAAAACAATACACTGATCACTTGAAGAAACGAAAGAGAGAGTATGATATGCAACTCCATTTCTTCCATAGAAGGTGCAAATTAAAGCATAATACCTGAAGTGGGTAACCTTTTTTTGTTCAACTTGTGAAGAGAAATTGTGAGAAAATAGAGAGAAATATGATGAACCAAAATAGAGAGAACAACACAAGAAGGGTGTGTTTGATCAACGGTGAGGAAGCAGACTGACAGAGACTTTCACAGAAACGAGCAGTTGCTTTTGCAGAAATTTGTATGTACTGGTACTCCTCATTATGGCAGATGCACGTATCACTGAAAAATGACCAAAAATGTCCTTCAATTAATTAAACAAATTTATCATTCATTCGACTTAAAATATTACCGTAAATTACAATAATTAACAACTTAAAATATTTCTAAATTATATAAAAATTTGGAGTCATCCAACTTTTAACTATCATGTAGACTATTTTGGGAAAAAGGACAAATATACCCCCGAACATTCGTAAATGATATCTAAATACCCCTCGTTATATTTTTAGAACGTTGATGCCCCTACCGTCTAATTTTTGGAGCGTGTATACCCTTAGGACTAACGGAGGGAAACGTGTCACGATCTTAACAACCTATCAAAAATTTATTTAATTTTTATTTCCAATTAAATAATTCGACCCGGATAATTAAAAACACACCCAAATAATTTAAGACCCACCCAAATAAATCCCATTTTTCCATTCTTCTCTAGTTCTAGCGACCACACACCCCAAGAACTAGTTACCCAACACCACTGCCGCATCTCCATCTTCTCTGGCGAAGCTCCATGTACAAAACCACCTCTAATTGCTATTGAACTCAACCTCTTTTGCTCTAGCGACGCTCCAGCGAAATCAGTAAGGCAGCGACCCTTCATCCACCATGAAACCTGACCACCACTTACCCATATCTCCCTCACTATTGCTCCAACAATTCCGGTGAATCGAACCAACGACCTCCGGTGAATCGAACCAGCGAATTCCGGCAAATCGAACCCGAGAAGAAGCTGTTCGGTCATGGAACCGTGTCTTCCCCACAACTTTGTGCATCCTCCCTCTGCAACCACTCCCAATATTCTTTTCCTATTTGATTGAAGACCCCTCACCTCTAGCTTGGATTTCCAAATTGTTGCCTCTCTATATAACAGTTCACAGAAACTGCTCTTGTTATATCTTGCTCATGAGAACATGAACACTTGCATTGTTTCATCAAAATCAATTACTACACACTGGACCGTGCGCTTTCTATCTACCGCTTTCCTGTTCCACCATTAGTTGGGTCTTAAATTATTTGAGATTTATTTGGGTGGGTTTTTAATTATTCGAGTCGGATTATTTAATTGGAAATAAAAATTAAATAAATGTTTGATAAGTTGTTAAGATTGTGACACGTGTCCCTCCGTTAGTCCAAAGGGTATACACGCTCTAAAAATTAGACGGTGGGGGCATCAACGTTCTAAAAGTATAACGAGGGGTATTTATATATCATTTACGAAAGTTCGGGGGTATATTTGTCCTTTTTCCCAACTATTATTATTTCGGAAGTTATTATTTTATTACTATATAGAAAAGTCAACACATCTTGGTTAGCATGTATGCTTCTAGCCGAGGGCATTTATGTAATTTTCATACTTTTTCGTTTTAGTTTATTTATCTTACTTTTATTAGTCTTTTAAATATTTGAAGATTACGTTAAAAAATCCTATAAAGTAAAAAATTTGACAACTCTGATTAGGAATCACATAGTTTTAATATGAAATTACAATTTATCCATCTTTAGTTTGTAATTACATTAATCCCTTAAAATTAACACAAACCGAATACTTAATATGTAGCTCGGATACATTAAAGAGTATCTCAGATACATTATAACATAAACCGGATACATAATATGTAGCTCGGATACATTAAAAACTAGCTCGGATACATAATATGTAGCTCGAATACATTATAAAATGAACCGGATACATAATATGTAGCTCAGATACATTAAATATTGGCTCGGATACATCAAAGAAATAAGGGATTTTAGAGGTTTTTAGAAATAGAAGGGGATATTGAAAATAAGGGAAACATAAGACGTGTATTTCAGTAATTTTTCCTTCATTTTTACTTGTCATTGTTTAATTTGACACACCCATTAAGAAAACAATTATTGATACAAGTATTTAACAAATTATCCCTATTAAATGATGTTTAGTTAGGTCTTGGAAAATGATTTGGAAGATGAATATTTAATGCTGAAACATGGAAAAAATACTAATTATTTTTCTAAAGTGACAAGTAAAAATAAAAATTTATTTTAAAAATAAGTGACGAATAAAAGTGAACTGAAGGAGTATGTTAATGGCAAGTCTTTAATTTCGTGATACTAGTAGTACATTATACACTTTGAAAAAGAAGCAGACAGACAATAGTATACTTCACATTTAATCCAACTATACATACATCATATTTAATCCAACTTTACCCTCCCATCAAATGTTAGTAAATTATACTTCATATATAATCCAATTTTATCAAATAAAATTCAAATATGGAATATTAATATTTACTTTAACAAATTGATTAAAAAAAAAATTTGGTTCTCATTCGGTCCAGTAATTATACTGGAGTTCGACTAAATCCGAATTTATCCTGGAAAGTCCTACATTGGGGTTAAAGCACTTCCTAATAAAGGTGACTCCCTATCCGAGAGGACTCAAATCTGAGACTTCTTGACTAAGAATGAAAGAGTACTTACCACTCTACCATAACTTTGATTGGCAAATTAATTCAATACTTAATTACATAGACTTGTATATACTGCATATGAATATTATTTGAAATTGTTTGTTCAAATTATGTATGTGACATTTGGTATCACCCCACAAAGCAAAATCAGGATATGAGCATATTTTTTTCCTATATATAATCAAGTCTTTGGTCTAGATCAATCAATCCTCAACATAACAAATAAAGTGCTCAAGTAGAAAAATACGCTTCTTATAATAGTAGAACGAGTTGGAGCTTATTATGGATGTGGCACTCGAAGAACCGAAGATGTTGATGTAAACATAAGTTTTAAGCATACATGTTCATACTATCACATAAACTTAATGCATATCATGAATTTAAACATGGTAATTATACTAGAACACATTGCAGAAAACATACCTGAAGCGTAAGCATTATCATACATAAATAAAAGCCTTAATTTGAAATCGATTTCTACCTTCGTGCCCGTTTTAAGCACACACGTTCACTCTATCACATAAATTTAATGTATATCAAGATATTAAATGATAATCTTATTAGAATACGTTGCAGATAATATACCTGAAGCATAAGCATTATTATACATAGATGAGTGAAAGCTTTGATTGAAAATCGATTTCTACCTCTGTGCCCTAACCTTACGCTACTAGCGGCGGCACTAGTGATGAAATTGTGCAAATAATATATGATAACCCTAATTAGAACTGTCAAAATGGGTTGACATAACCCAACCTGACCCGACCCAATTCTAACGGGTCAGAGAGTTAAATGGGTTAGGACGGCCTGACCCTTTTAATTAAAGGGCCTATAAAATAGCAGCCCAACACAGCGGGTCACGGATTGGGACGGGTCGACCCTTCAACCAAAAAATGAACAATATTGGTGTCTTAGAAAGAGTATCGAATGTTGATATCTGATGAACACGACATCAATACATACAAAATTAATTTATGAATTACACACTTAAGTGAATACTTACAAAAATACATAACAACCAAGATACAACATCGTAAGATTCATCCGAACAAAAAATATTACATGATCACTTTTTTCATAAACACAACAAAGGGGAAATTGAAAGTTAGGCATAAAAATAAAAGTAGACTTGATTTTAGTGGGCTAATGGCCCTAAAATGTAAAAAAATTGCAAAGGAGTTAGACTTCATTTTATATTTTTTAAATATTTATTGATAAAATCTTTACAAATAAAACACTACTAAAATATATATAATAAATATTTTTAACATTCATAGCCCACGGGGCTGACCTCTAAGGCTCGTGGGTTGGGCCTACGAGGCTAGCGGGCCAAATGAGGTTTGGCTAAAAAGCCTCATTCCTAAATGGGCCAAAAAAATTAGGTCCAACCCCACTTAATTCAAGGGTTGGGTTGGACCGACTTAACGAGCCAAGCCCATTTTGACAACCCTAACGATGGAGGGAGGATCAACTTATAAAGGTTGAAACTTAATATTGTTATGGGCTTTACATTAATTCAGTCAAAAATAAAATAATAAAAAGTCTAACATTCTTCCACTTGGCTCAAAGACCACATAACACTAATATTTACTGACATATTCATTAATTGCGGATAAAACACAACTCTTCTATAATGTCCATCATAAATACCATGATATGACAAAATACTAATGTGAATTATGACGGTTATACATAATTTTGGACTACATATTTCCTTTCATACATTACATAACAACTTATTATACCAGGTTCATAATCTATAAAATATTTAAAACTATGGTCTATAATCATGTCTCATTGAGGCTTATCTTATAATATTTCTAAACAACAATATGCACATTCTTATGAAAGTTAGAAATTCATCAATGCATATTAGAAATACATAATTGAGCTCAAGTGTCAAAACATAATAAGCACATCAATCTTGAGATCATTGCAGTTGACACCTTTTGTTTCTATATCTTCTCTTTGATGACAAGTAACATTTAGTTCATAAGTTCGATATTTTTAGAGTATTAGTCAAATACTATAGAGTATCATAAGTTTCAACGACTTTATAATGGCGTTGACAATTTCAAGTTCTGAGACAATGTTTTACAGTACTAATGTGTGAGCAGTGACTACAAACATAGTATCACAATTTTTTACTTTCATAGTTAATAAGATGACAATTTATTTAACCTTTATTTCCACGTCACTACTCCTTGAGGGGTATTTTAGTCTTTTCCTTACCCCTTCAACTTAAATCATTTTTAGTAATAATTTAGGGGTCTAAACTAATTAAAATCAGTTTCATTCATCCCCAATACGCTTAGGGTGTTAGAAGAGAGTTGAAGAAGGGAAAAGAGGGGAAAAGAGGAGAGGTTCAAGGCGTTCGTCAAGATTCTTGAGTTTTCTTGTGGAGTTTCGCCAAAAGGTTGATCACTAAGAGGTATGTGAGTTCTCATAGTGTTGGGTTCATTCACCCACACGTCAATCATGTTATTTTCAGCGCAAAATTCATTCTTAAAGTTGAAGAATTTGAATTCTTGTTGAGTTTTCTTGGAATACCTTTCATAATCTTGATTGTTGGGATTTCAATGAGTTTTTGAGATAAGTATTAGTGTTTTGAGGGTTGTTTCGAGTAGATTATCGTGTACATATGTTGAATATTCGATTCTAAGTGATTGAGGAAGAAACCATTCGATTCTAGTCGAATAATATCAGAAAACGAGTAGAAAAAATTGTCGGAATTGTCTGGGGGAATGGTGGTGCGGCGCGCCACAGATGCGCCAACAGTGCACCAGAAATAGGACTCTGAACTTAGGGGCTGGTTCCCCACGCCAGAAATGCGCCTGGATCGTCTGCCCCCATCATTTTTCCGTCGTTTGCTCCATTTAAGTTCTTCTAAAGTATACCTTTACTCCCTACTGATTCTAATCACTCTAAAGTACTTCTAAACACCTAGAAATCATTCATAAAATTAATCACAACCTTTAATTCATAATTCAAATTCAAGGCAAAGTTAAGAGTTGAGTCTTGAGAGTTCTTTCAGACATTTTGAAAAAGTCCTTTGAGTCGTTTTAGAAGTCTTCTACAATTTCAAATAACTTGTTTCAAGGCTCGAGTAAGTGAGTTGAAGAATGAGGAAAATGAATTCATGAGTCTACATTATCATCACGAGATCCTTCATATCATGAATCATAACTCTGAAATTCATAATTCAAATTCAAGATAGAGTTAAGAGTAGAGTTCAAGAATGTCTTTGAGTTCAATTGTAAATCCTTTGAGATCAACTATAGATTTGAACTAAGTTTTGAGGAAGTAAGTATGAGAATGAGAAGAGTCGTATACATGAGTTCCATATTGTTATGCAGACCTTCGAGTCGAGTCGTTCATGCCCATAAATTTCACATAAACTTCATAAATTGAGCATCTTTGAGGGGAGTAGTATCTTCAAGTTCTAAGTTCTTGAGCATTGAGTTCCTAACCCTTTTGAGATTATATTCCTAATCATGGGGATATTACATTAACCTATGAAGTCCTGAGTTGAGTTGTTCATGCTTATAATTCAGCATGAACCCTCTGAGTTGAGCATTCTTGAAATGAGTAGTATCATTGAAGTTCCTAAGTTCTGGAGTTGTTGAGTTCCGAGTATTGAGTCTTATGTATGGTTATTGAAAAATTTAAATTGAGTCATTCACGTCCATAATTCGGCATGAACCCTATTTTCAGAAGTTTTTTACAAATTTTTCTAAACTTGTTTTAAGGCTTGAGCAGTTGAGTTTGAGGGATAGTAGAGTTGAGTTCATTTTCTTTAAAATGATATATGGGAACTAAGTATTCCAAAGAGTAAATGTTTTCACATTTAAAAGAGGAGGAAACTGAGATTTCCAAAAGAGTTTTGAGCAAATAAGTACCATCTCTTTTAAGAGAAAGATTTTTGAGTAATAATCTCAAACCACAGAAAGAGGAAATGTTTTCTTTAAAACATAATGAGTTAAGTATATTTTGGGAGTAGTATTGAGCACCGATATGGGAGAGATTCCATACAACTCACATCCCCCGTAAACCATGTAGCCAACGTGGGTAGAAAGGGTCATACTTTTTAGATAATTCCTTAATGCTTTTAGCATAGACTAGTGGTTCCACTTAGTAGTAGGTTCTATACCCCGACAAAGTATAGGATAGTTCTGGCAGTGTGGGCTAGACGTTGTATCATCACATAACTCATAGTAATGGTTGTCAGTTAGAGAAACTCCCACAAAGATATTTTGTATTCTTATATACATAGAGTTTACTTTGTATTTTAATAGACAAACAGAGTTATATTGTATTTTTATAAACAAACTGAGTTATTATTGTATTCTTCAATACATTGAGTTGTTATTTGTTGTTTTAAAAGCTTTCCATATATTGCATCTTTTATTGTTGCTTCATATTAAGTTGAGTATCTAGAGTTGAGCATACATAGTCGAATATCTCATTATTGAGTTGAGCCTTATTTCACAGAGTCGAATATCATATTATTGAGTTGAGCCTTATTTCACTAAGTTGATTATTTTATCAATGAGTTGAGCCTTATTTTCTCTGAGTTGAGTTGAACTATGTTTCTTTGAGTTGAGTTGAGTGAGTTAAGAAGAGGTAAGTATGTTTCTTTTCCATTAGTTCAAGCTTATGTTAATGCTTTAGAATTCTTCTTACATGCTCGTACATTCCATGTACTGACACCATTTGGCTTGCATATTTTATGATGCAGATACAGGTATTCAGGGTCATCAACAGAAGCTTCGTTGCTACCACTTGCAGTTTCAGTCAGCTTTGGTGAGCCTTCTTATATTTCGGAGGACTTCACCTTTATCTTACAGTTAGTAGTTTTGAGATGTCATGGGTCTTGTTTTGATATCCTTTTATAATAGTAGAGGTTTCATAGATAGAGAAAGTTGAGTAGTTTTCAGTATGTATCTTTTTTGAGCTGTTTTTTTTTACAAACTCTGAGTTTTTTTATTGAGCATTGTTCAGATTATCTTAAAGATGAGTTTATTGAATTTAATTTAGTCTTTAAGCTTTTGTATGCTTGAGTTAGTCTTCCGCTTGTAGTCAGCCAGGATGAGGGTTCGCTTGGGGACCAACAATGGTTCTCGAGTGCCGGCCACGTCCAGGGTGTAGACTCGGGTCGTGATAACAACATACCTAGAAGGTATAGACAGAGTGGGAGCGATACCTAAAGGCTCCACAGTAGGAGCGAGATGAGCAATGTCTGACTCTAGGGCAGCAGGGTCCACTACCGGCGTGGTGTCATGTGGTTCCTTCTGGCTGCGTCATCTCTTAAATTATCGGCCTCAATCCTCTGGATGTCATTGGACGAGGTAGGAGTCACTCTCACATTTGTCTTCTCTATGAACGAAACTCCAGCTGCCTCACACAATTGGTGATCGAAACGGGGAAGAGCAATGAAGTTTGCTCTTGTTTAGCCCACATGAGCATTTCTTATTTAATTATTTGACCCACATGCAACTCTTCCCGGTCTATGATTATCCCAAACAATACTGCTTTTGTGCCGGATGATCAATTCATTTTGTTATGGCATGAGGTTGATACTAATGAATCCGAACAAAAAATGGGTCACCACATTCATATCTTTCTTTTCAATTTTTTTACCCCGTCAACCAACCACGGGGAAGTAATATCATAAATCAAGGGTGCTAGCCATTCTTTCAAGTCATCCAACTTGTGCTTCATTCGTAGCTTATACATCTCCTCTCTGTTACCTTTCATGCTCAGAACTTTATTGATTGCTACTCGGTCACACTTCACAATGATAGCGGAGAGCGTTTTACCTGGCATATTTTAATTTTCCAAAATTCGGGGTTTCTTCCCCATTTTCCATTTTTGAGCTTTGAAAACTCTAGAGTGGCAATTTGAAAGAGGTTTATCAAAGATAAAACATTTAGGCAAGTGATTTTGACCCCAACCCTCCATTACCCATTCAATTCTTTATGATTTTAACATCAAATCCTTGTTTTTGAATACCAACCTTGCGTCCTGCATCAATTAAGAGGGGATGAAGACACAGATAAACATAGAGATCCTACTTTGAAACAAAATCAGGGACGGGAGTCAGTGATGCAGAATTGATGAACTGATAATCAAAGGACATAAATCTTTCCCAAACAGAATTGGACTCAGTAGCGGATTGAAATGATTAATAGACTACATAAATGCGTTTAACATCAAGAGGGCTTGTTAAGGCCAGAATCTTCACAATGCGCTTCTCTTACATTTACCATTCCAATTCAAATTCTCCATTGAATTTTATTACTTTAGTGTATATTGATTTTGATGTGTTACAGTAGTAAAATAGAGAATATAGACCTTAGTGACCAAGGATAGTTTAATGTGTTACTAATTATGCAGATTAGAATTTGATATGCATATCTATATTATCTTTATAATCTTTGACTGAAGTTTAAAGTTTTACTTTATGTGTCTTATTAATTTTTCCTGATACTTTAAACTTCAGTCAAATAAATAAGACACATAAGTTAAAACTTTTAATTTCAGCCAAATTAATAAGACACATAATTAGTAACACATTAAACAATAGTTGGTCACTAAGGTTCCTATAAAATGGAAGTAATCTTTCTTACTGTCGACACATCAAAAGCATTACAGTAAAGTGATAAAAAAATTCAATGGAGAATTTGAATTGGAATGCTAAGTATAAGAGAAGTGTACCTTGTCTGTCTAGGCTACCGAAAGATTGGACTACGAAAATCTTGGCTTTTGAAGTTGTATGAGAAAATATGTAAAGTAGAGAAGAACAACTAAGATAGGAAGAGAGGAAGAAGAAGAAGAATTGAGAGAGGGAATCTTTTATTCTCATTAATTGCAATGCCTTCAAGAGGCTTACCAGTACATCTTAAGTAGACCTCAAACGTACTCTAATCCTAACTAACTGACAAATGTTAATTAACTAACTTTCATTAAGTTAGTTAATATTGTAACTAACTTCTGATGTCTAAGTGACTCCTTCAATACTCCCCCTCAAGTTAGGTACTCTAAAAATGTTTTAAATACCTAACTTGGAACTCAAAACTTCATGTTGCATTCTGGGCAAGCTTTTGGTTAACATATATGCAGGTTGTTCATTTGTAGGAAAGTAGTTAGTAGAAATCATTCCTTGCATAACCTTTTCTCTAATGAAATGACAATCTATCTCAATGTGTTTAGTCCTTTCATGATAAATTGGATATGCAACTATTTGTATAACAACCTTACAATTACTATACACTTCTGGAATAGTAACCTCCATACCAAGTTCCTTCATTGATCCAATTATCCATACCAACTCTGCCACGGTTGAAACCAAGCTTCTGCTGAACTCTTGGAGACAGTTGTTTGTTTCTTAGACTTCCATATGATAGGAGAGTCTCCAAGCTTAACTACATATCCTGTTACTGACTTTCTAGAGTTAGGACGTGCAGCCCAGTCTGCATCACAATAAGCTGATATATCAATGTTCTCATTGCGAGACAGTAAGACTCCCTGTCCTGGTTCTTTTTCCAGGTACCTAACTATTCTAACTGCTGCTTCCATATGAGACTGTTTAGGAGCTTGTGAAGATTGACTCAAAGTCTGTACACAAAATGAGATATCAGGTCTGGTCATAGTGATGTACAAAAGTTTCCCTATGAGTTTCTAATAAGAGCCTTGATCAGCCATAGGTTCAGCTTGAGTTTTGAGCACTTGATCATCATATTCCCTTGATGTTAACTTCACATTTTCATCCATAGGAGTCATAACAGGTTTTGCAGCCCCTAGACCAGCTTCATAAATTAACTCTAATGCATACTTTCTTTGATGCATTAGAATACCTTCTTTTGACCTAGCAAACTCAATACCAAGGAATTATTTTAACTCTCCTAAGTACTTCATTTTAAATGCTTCTTGTATGTACCCTTTGGCCTCATTGATCAGACTGAGACTATCACCTGTGGTGATGATGATGCCTTTTGTGCTTTTTTTTTGTAAACATTGAATGCTCATATTGACTTTGTTGAAACTTGAACCTAAGAAGTGCCTCAGTTAACTTGGCATTCCACTGCCTAGGAGCTTGTTTCAACCCATACAAGGACTTTTTGAGTCTGCACACTGTCTTAGTCTCCCCTGACTTTGAAATCCTTGAGGTAAATCCATGTAAATCTCATCAAACAAATCACCTTGTAGAAAGGCATTGAACACATCCATTTGATGTATATGACATTGTTTTGTTGCTGCAATAACAAGGACTGATATCACAGTTTTCATTTTAACTACTGGAGAAAAAGTTTCTTGATAATCAATCCTTTCTTTTTGACTATAACCCTTGGCTACCAACCTAACTTTGAACCTTTCCACTTCATCAGTGGCTTTGTATTTTATCTTGTAAATCCACCTGCATCCAATGGTTTTTTTCCTTCAGTCAAAGACACTACTTCCCAAGTGTTATTTTGTTGTAATGCATTAATTTCTTCCTTCATAGCCTCCACTCACCTAGGATCTTTGATGGCTTCACAACAACTTCTAGGTTCAGTGCATGCAGAAAAAACAACAACATAGGCTTGATACTTGGGTGCCAAATGATCATAAGAAATATACTTGGACAAATGATAAGCTACTGTTTCATTAACACTTAGTGAAACAAAATCTTTTAACTAAACATGAGGATTTCTGTCTCTTACAAATCTCCTTGTAACACTGATTGGTGCCATAGCGACTTCCACTGGTCTAATTTCTTCTGGTTGTGAGCTTTGAACCTAACTTTGAGGTGTTGTAACTCCATGTGTCACAACTCCTTCAGGTATGTCATTCACACCATATTCAATATCACAAGGAACATACAGTCTGTTACATGACACACTAGTGTTTGTTTTGAAAGGAAAAATATCTTTCCTAAACATAACATCCCTACTAACAAACAACTTCCTTGTTTCTAGATCATAAAGTATATACCATTTCATTGAATATCCCATATGAACTGTCATTTTAGACCTTGGATTTAGTTATCAAGCTCCTGCACTACCTTTGCATAACAGAGACATCCAATGACTCTTAAATGTGAGATACATGGTTTCTTGTTGTAAAACACCTCATAGAGAGGCCTGTTTTGTAATACTGAACTAGGTAGTCTATTGATTATTTGTACAACAACTAACACACAGACCCCACAACCTAATAGGTATCTCATCTTGGAAACTTAGAGCCCTTGTTACTTCTAGCAAGTGCCTATGTTTTCTCTCAGCTACCCCATTTTGCTGAGGAATATAGGCACAACTTGTCTGATGAACTATGCCAAAACTGTTGAACAATTCCTTACACACTGAGTTGACAAACTCAATTCCATTGTCAGACCTTATGACCTTAACAGACCTACCAAACTGAGTTTTAGCATACACAATAAATTGTTTAATGACCACACAAGCAACAAACTTCAATTTTAACAAGTAAATCCAAGTTAACCTTGAAAAATCATCAACCACAGTGAGAAAAAACTTGTTACAATCAAATGTAGGTACTTTGTAAGGACCCCAAATATCCATGTGTACAAGATCAAATCATGCTGAAGTTTGTATACTACTTGTAGGAAATGAGTTTCTAACTTGTTTTGCACAAGGACAAACAATACAATTATTTAGTGTATTTACTATATACTCAGCCTTTATTGACATAAGCTTGTTTAGTGACTTTATGGATGCATGCCCAAGCCTTTTGTGCCACAGTTCCACATCTTCAGACTTCTCATGAGTATGGTTTTCTTTTACAACAAGAACACAACCATTGCTTTGAGACTGTTGTAGCTTTGTACTTCCAGTTAGAATATACAGACAATTCTCCTCTCTACCAATATCCCTCACCATTCCATTGGAGAGATCCTGAAACATGCAAAAATCAGGAAAGAAACTCACTGAGCATCCTAACTCTTTTGTGGGTTTTGACACAGACATCAAATTGAACTTGAATTGAGGTAAATGCAGCACATTAGTCAAAGAAGTCCTTGCAGTAATACTACTAGATCCAACATGAGTGACTTTAGCAATATTTCCATTAGGTAAATAAACTTCTTTAGACACTATAGTAGGTTTATCTAACAAGCTTACATCAACTACCATATGATTGGTAGCTCCAGTGTCTACTATCCACTCTTGCATGTTTTAACTGAGTAAGCTACCATAGAGTTTGTAGCAGCACTGTTGTCTCTTATATTTTTCAAGAGATTCACAATTTGATTATATTGCTCCTTGTTAAATGGATACAACCCCATCTCAGACTCTCTACTTTGTGAAGAAGACCCAGTCTTGTATGCCACACTTTTTCCTTTGTAATTTGGCATACTTCCTTCAGCTACATTCTCACATGTATCACCCATCATATCACACTGTTTTGATTCTTGAAAGTGGCCACCAGTGATCATATTATGAGCCCTCGTACTTGAGTTATAACTATTACTCCATGTCTGTACTCCTTTCTTTTTGAACCTGTTATAATCTGATGGGTATCCCACTAACTTGTAACACACTTTTTTGGTATGTCCTTTCATTTTACAGAAATCACATTGTACATTGTAATTCTTTTTGTATCTTGTAGGACCATTCCTGGTAAACATAGCCATATCAAAATTACTACCACTTGAAGCAGGATATGCACCCAAGATTCCAGAATTTGCTACTATAGATCTTTGTCCTTCATCACTAATAATCATTCCATAAGCTTGGTTAACAGTTGGCATAAGACTCATGAGCAAAATCTGACTTCTTACTTGGTTATAGGAGTCGTTTAGTCCCATGAGAAACTAAAACAATTTTAACTTCTGAAGATGTATTACAAAATCTTTGGATTTTTCACAGTTACAACAGGGACTTGGGACAAGAGCTTCAAACTCTTCCCACAAGTTTTTCAGCCTAGAAAAGAATGTAGAAATTGTAGCAGTACCTTGACTCAATGTAGCAATTTCCTTGTGTAAATTGAAAGTTCTTAAACCATCAACCTTGTTGAGCCTTTCAAATAGATCATCCCATACTTCTTGGGCATTGGAAGCATACATTATACCTCCTAGTAATCCTTTTTCCACTGAATTCATCAACCAAGACAACACCACTACATTCACTCTTTCCCACTATCTCTTTTGGAAACACTTCTTTCTTACAAGAACCATCAACTAATCCCAATTTGTTTCTTCCAAGCAAGGCTACCCTCATAGATCTATACCAAATTGTGTAATTTTGTGTACCACTTACATTAGACTGGGAAAGAAATAGAGGATGATTGTAGTCGATACCTGACTGGATTCAATTGATTGCGACTGTGTAGATTGTCCTGCTTCCACCGTCAATGAAACATCAAAGGATATTCAGAGAATTTTTCAAGTTCTTCCAACAGAATTGAACACTTTTCAATCTACTTTAGAGATTGATTCTTTCACCTAGAATAGGGATCGATTCTTTCAACCAGAGTAACTAGTCAACAACTCTGATACCATGAAGTTGTATGAGAAAATATGTAAAGTAGAGAAGAACAACTAAGATAGGAAGAGAGGAAGAAGAAGAAGAATTGAGAAATGGTGTCTTGTTATTCTCATTAATTGCAATGCCTTCAAGAGGCTTACCAGTACATCTTAAATAGACCTCAAACGTACACTAATCCTAACTAACTAACAACTGTTAATTAACTAACTTTCATTAAGTTAGTTAATATTGTAACTAACTTCTTATGACTTAACTAGCTATCTAAGTGACTCTTTCAATAGCTTTAACAAGCCCTCTCGATGTTTGCTGAATTTCTCTAGTCTTTAAATCACTGCAATCAATTGCTGAGTCCGATTCTGTTTGGGAGAGATTTCTACCATCTGATTATCAGTCCATCATTTTTGCATCACTGACTTCTGTCCCGGATTTTGTTTCGAAGAAGGATCTCTATGTTTATCTGTGTCGTCATCCCCTCTTAATTGATGTAGGTCGCAAGGTAATAATAAATGAACAATAATCTATTTTTAGAATACTAGACAAGTTAAAGTGAACAAGTAATTGATTGTGTGTTTCTTACTTTATTTAAGCTATTGTTGAACAGAGTTTCTCGCTGGAAAAACGAACTGGAAAGAAATGTTACTTTCTAGGTGCAAGGGATCTTGGTATTCCATTGGTTGAT
Source organism: Solanum acaule (assembly GCA_036250505.1). Taxonomy (NCBI): domain Eukaryota; kingdom Viridiplantae; phylum Streptophyta; class Magnoliopsida; order Solanales; family Solanaceae; genus Solanum; species Solanum acaule. The sequence continues at coordinate 9,492 of JAJOOR010014287.1, read as the reverse complement.
ATACCACAATATTGGGAATGGACTTCACTGCCAGAGTCCAGGTTTGCCTTTGTTTGCAATGGTTGATATCTTTGACTATAATTTTCTCAGACTTTTGTTTTGTTAAGATATTCTGAAACATTAAATGTAGTGAATGATTCGTAGTTCAAATATATTATTACCTCAGTTCCAATTTATGTGAATTAATTTGACTTTACAATGTTTCAAAACTAAACTATGCACGAGTAAAATGTGTGTCACACACGAAATATCTTTTTTCACAGATATTATATATGCATTTAGATGACAATTGTGTTTTCACATATTGTAAAATCAGGTTTCCAGAGGTGGCTAAGCTCAAACGTATTTGGTCGGTAGATATTGGGGGCACAATAAGAGTTGGGGTTCTGTCACCATGGAAATCTTACGCAGCTTACCTTGCTTACAAGTTTGAAGATGAATTTGGATTTAATTATCGACCCTCAGAGGTTTTAGTTGGAGTTTTTGGTGTTGAATTGGACAAACGATTTGCAACTCTGGTGCCAGAAAGGCGAGGAATTGTTGAGAACATCAGGATACCAGCTAATGAAGACAGCTAGCATAACAAATCATAACTAACTTAGGGGTTTATTGGTAATTTCATATAGTTAGTTAGAAGTAGATATTTTAGCATTGAGTTGGTTAGATGTATATATATGTAGAGATACGGCCTTGTATAGCAGTTAGTTTTGAAGCAATGAGAATTCAGTTTCTTCTCCATTAATTTTTTCCCTGTTTTCTCTTCATCACTTTCATCTCAATGTCTAGTTTTAACATGGTATCAGAGCCTGTAATGATGATCACAATCCAGTGTTGAGCTAATTCAATATCTTAGCTGTTTTCTCTCCTGTTTGTAGTTTCGTTTTTATTTTTTTCCAGCAATGGCGATTGAAGGAAAATCATCGGAAGCTACTGGAGCTAATGTTCATAGATCTGACCTTGCTGCTAATCCTAGATCTATGTTTGATTCCTTCGATCCATTGTTTTTACAAAATTCTGATATTCTTGGTGTAAATCTAGCTCACTGCGTACTCACAGGAATGGAAAATTATACTATCTGGAGTAAATCAATGCGTATTGCCCTATTAGGGAAGAATAAAATTGGCTTCGTGGATGGAACTTGCAGGAAGGATATGGATGAAGGTCTAATGGCACAACAATGGGAACGAGTGAATGCAGTAGTGCTATTCTGGATCATTAGTGCAGTCTCGAAGGATCTCGTGAATGGAATAGTGTATTCTTCGAATGCTCATAAAGTTTGGGTAGATCTTCAGGAGCGATTTGATAAAGTGAATGCCACAAAAATTTATCATGTTCATCGAGGAATTGCAACACTCACCCAAGGTACTTCTTCTATTTCAGTTTATTTTTCCAAGTTGAGAGAGCTTTGGGAAGAGTATGAATCTCTAGTAGCACCTCCTTCGTGTTCATGTGATAAGTCACGAGATTTCATCTCCAATCTGGAACAACAAAAGCTTATGCAGTTTCTAAGTGGTTTAAATGAAACATATAATCAATCAAGAATCCAAATATTGATGATGCCTAGCATACCTTCTGTAAACCAAGCTTATTCCCTTATTATTCATGAAGAGCGTCAAAGAGCACATTTGAGTGCAGCTGCACAGACTTCTCATCTCAGACCACACTATGAGGTGAATCCTCTGCATTAGCTGCTACTGTCATGAAATCTAATTCTTACTCCAAAGGAAAATCAGTAATGGCATCCTACTATGAAGATGGTGAATCTTCAGGATCAGCTGCTATGAACTCTATCAGGCACAACAATACTAAAAGGCAGCAAAAGTGTGACTTTTGTCATCTTAAGGGTCATACTAGAGAGCAATGCTATAAATTGATTGGTTATCCTCTTGATTTTAAGTTCACTAAGAATAGGGAGAGAGATACAAATAATTTCAAAGGAGAACAACAACACTACAATTCTGGAAACTTAGGTGGATATAGAGATTCTGGAAACTCAAGTGGATATAGAGGTACAAATGGTCACAGGTCTGGTGGATACAGGGCGCATAATGCTAATCTGAGTAGTCACTCTAGTGATTTTGAGCAACAACAATGTTTAGGATTCACAACAGAACAATTTCAGAAACTTCTCAATTTGATTGATAAGCAAGATTCCCCTGAGAATGTGGCTAACATGGCAGGTACAATTAATTGTTTTTTGGCTGGTTTTAAAACCAACTCTTGGATTGTTGACACAGGGGCTTCAAACCATATGATTTCATCCTTGGACTTAATGTCATCTAGTTCTATACTTCCACCTTCTCCTCAAAATCAAGTTCACTTACCAAATGGTGCTATGGCTCAGATTACTCATAAAGGAACTTGTCAATTAGCCAAAGATCAGTTCCTTACAGATGTCCTCCACATACCTATGCTCCAATACAACCTACTATCAATCTCTAAACTCACTAAAGATTTACAATGTTTTGCTTCTTTTTATCCTGATTTTTTTCTTTTCCAGAATCTTTACACTGGCAAGGTGAAGGGGATTGGTAAAGTCAAAGATGGACTATACATTCTCTCAACCAATTCACCATTATCTTCCACAACATCAAATCTGAAAAATGCTTCTGTTTGTTTTTCCACTCAATCTGCCTCTATCAAGAGTTCTATATGGCATCAAAGGCTTGGCCATGCTCCAGTTCCTAATCTCAGCCATATATCTTCTATTAAGCATACTCTAGATAAATCTCAAATTTGTAATTGTCCTGTTTGTCCTATTGCCAAACAAACTAGAATACCTTTTCCTATTCATAATGCAGTTTCTAGTCATTTTTTTCAATTGGTGCACATGGATGTATGGGGTCCTTATAAGCATACCACATACAATGGAAATAAATACTTTCTTACTCTTGTGGATGATTTCAGTCGAATGACTTGGGTGTTTTTATTAAAATTCAAGAGTGACTGTTTGATCCACTTAAACTTTCATTCAACTCATTCAAACTCAATTTAACACCACCATCAAGACTATCCGATCTGATAATGGTCTTGAATTCATAAACTCTCAATGCACATCTTTATTTCAATCCTTTGGCATTGTACATCAAAGAACATGTGTCTACACCCCACAACAAAATGGGGTGGCTGAAAGAAAGCATAGACATATTTTGGAAGTAGCCAGAGCTTTAAGATTTCAAGGACACATTTCTATAAAGTTTTGGGGTGATTGTATACTTACAGCAACCTACATCATTAATAGACTACCCTCCACTGTACTTCATGGTCTTTCACCTTATAAAAAACTACACAAACTTCCTCTTTCTTTGAACCATATGAGGACACTAGGTTGTTTATGCTATGCCACTGATCCTAATCCTCATGACAAATTTTCCCCAAGAGCAATACTTGCTGTTTTCATGGGATACTCTCCTATTCAGAAAGGTTACAGACTATATAACCTTCAAACTCATGTTTTCTTTGTTAGCCGCGATGTTCATTTCAGAGAACATATCTTCCCTTTTAAGAGTTCTTCTATCTCTAGTTCTGATGCTTCCTCACCCTCTATATCAAATGAACTTCCATCTTATCTCCTTGATTCAGATAGTCCAACATTTTTTCACTCTGAGATCCATTCCAGTTCAGATCATGCTCCTATTCCTGCTGACATTCCATCAACATCTTCTACTGCTCCTGATCCTTCCAACCCATCTCCTCCATCTTCTTCTTTATCTCCAGTTCCACTTCCTGCTCAATCACATGTGCCCATTAGGAAAACCTCTAGAGCTACCAAACCTCCTATCTGGCTATCTGATTATGTTCAATCACATCCACATCACAAATCACACTTTCATTCCATCAATCATATTGTCAACTATTCTCATCTTTCTCCTAGTTATCAAGTTTATCTTTCAAAATTTTCTACAACCACTGAACCTCACTCCCACTCTGAAGCCATCTTAGATGACAGATGGGTCCAGGCTATGAAACAAGAAATTGATGTCCTTGAGGAAAACAAAACTTGGGAAGTAGTTGATCTACCAGCTGGAAAACTTCCAATAGGCTGCAAGTGGGTATATAAAATCAAATACCATGCTGATGGTTCTATAGAAAGGTTTAAGGCTCGACTGGTGGCCAAGGGTTATACTCAAAAGGAAGGTGTGGACTTTCATGATACTTTCTCTCCTGTTGCAAAGATGGTCACAGTCAGATGTGTTCTTGCTTTGGCTGCAATGCATGATTTGCCTGTGTTTCAAATGGATGTCTTTAATGCCTTTCTTCAAGGTGATCTGCATGAGGAGGCTTTTATGGTACTGCCTCAGGGTTTTGGCAGTAAGGGGGAGTCAACACAGGTATGCAGATTAAGAAAATCTTTGTATGGACTTAAACAAGCATCTAGGCAGTGAAATATAAAGCTTACTACTGCATTGATTGATTCTGGTTTCCATCAAAGCAAACATGATTATTCTTTGTTTACTAAAAGAGTGAAGGAGAAGTTTGTGATTCTACTCATATATGTGGATGATTTACTGATCACCGAAAAATGATTTGACACTGATCAAAGATTCACAGGCAAGTCTACAACAAACCTTTAAAATCAAGGACCTAGGTGAGTTAAGGTACTTCTTGGGAATAGAATTCTTGAGATCTAGCAAGGGGATATTGATGACACAGAGAAAGTATATACTAGAATTGATTTCAGAATGGGGTTTAGCAGGAGCAAAACCTGCTATAACACCACTGGAACAACACATGAAGTTCACTACATCTGAGTATGACAAACAGCTGAAAAGGGCAGAAGATGATCCACAATTGGTGGATAAAAATGCTTATCAAAAACTGGTAGAAAAACTACTGTATCTAGCAATGACCAGGCCAGATATTTCCTATGCAGTGCAAACCTTGAGTCAATTCATGCATGACCCAAAGCAGTCTCACCTAGAGGCAGCACTTCATGTGGTGAGGTATCTCAAAAGAAGACCAGGCTTAGGCATCTTGTTGAGCAGTGAAAAGGATAATACATTTACAGCTTTCTGTGATTCTGATTGGGCATCGTGTGCAGTGACAAGAAAATCAGTGCAGGTTGTTGTATGAAGCTGGGAAGAACTTTGATATCTTGGAAATCAAAGAAGCAAGAAACAATATCAAGAAGTACAGCTGAAGCAGAGTATAGGAGCATGGCCTCTGCAGTCTCAGAAATCATTTGGCTTACAGGAATATTGGAGGAAATGGGCATGAAAGTGAAGACACCAATAGAATTGTTCTGTGACAACAAAGCAACTATACAAATTGCTGGAAATCCTATGTTTCATGAACGAACGAACCAAGCATATTTAAATAGATTGTCATTTTGTAAGGGAAAAAATACAAAAGGGATTGATCAAGGCCCTGCATGTTCCTAGTACTGATTAAGAAGCAGACATTCTAACTAAAGCTCTAGGAGGTCAGCAACATCACTACATATTGGACAAGTTGAGGCTGATAGATGTATTCCAACCCTCAACTTGAGGGGGAGTGTTGAGAACATCAGGATACCAGCTAATGAAGACAGCTGGTATAATAAATCATAACTAACTTAGGGGTTAATTGGTAATTTCATATAGTTAGTTAGAAGTAGATATTTTAGCATTGAGTTGGATAGATGTATATATATGTAGAGATACGGCCTTGTATAACAGTTAGTTTTGAAGCAATGAGAATTCAGTTTCTTCTCCATTAATTTTCTCCAGGTTTTCTCTTCATCACTTTCATCTCAATGTCTAGTTTTAACAAGAGTCAATTTATAGCCTGCCCTGTGATCTACAGGACGAGCTCAAGAAAGTGTATGAAAAGGCAGTATTGTCTAATCTGCCCTCTGATGCAGAGGACGATGATCCGGGGCTACCTGATGATATTTATTTGGCATTGCAACATTTGTCGTTGCCGCTTTTGCTAGAGAATGTTTCAAATCGCCTGCAACTTATTATGCGACGTCCTAAACTTAGAGATGATGGCTGGTTTGAGATAGAATTGGGTGGATTTTATACTGAAAACGAAGATGATCACATAGAGATGAATTTGAAAGAGCTGAAAGAGTGTGCATCTCTAAAGACAGGGCTTATTGTTGAAGGAATTGAGATAAGGCCCGGAATGGGTTGATTATCACATTTTTTTAAGAAAATACTTCTTCCATTTCATAAAACTGGCAATTATTAGTGAATTAGATGACATATTTGCTCTACATTTGAGATGCAGAAGACATTGTTTTTCAAGAAACATCCGTGTTCAATATCCTCTATCTCCCCTCACTTAGGCCTCATTTGTTTGCAAATTTTAGTATTTCAGATATCGTCATTGTTTTTTAAGTCTGAATCTTAATTGTTCAGATTCTAATCATGAAAAGTGTTTGTTTTTCTTATTTAACTACCACTTAATGTGTGTGAATAAGTCTGAATGACTAAGGTCTATAGCAAAGTCCAAATAGCATTAAGATGTCTATTTAAGAATTTCTACAATGATAACATTTCATCGCTACTCTATCTACTTTCACAACTCCCACAATTCATTTCAGCCACAACTGTCATCACGGACAATCACCACCACCTACCATCCTCTATCCAACCACAACCACCATTATTGTCAATCACCAAAATCAATCGAATCACCATTAGACATTATGTGCAATCATCACCACCAACCATTATTACATCCACTAATCACTAACGATAATTAACATCATTAGTCAACACTATATATCATTAACCGCCATCATTATTCACCACCTCTATTAGCTAATAGTATCTTTCCACTACTAATTATCAGCTGCGACTATCAATAAGTAAAGTTAATCACTACTGCCAACCACTATACCATAAGATACAAGTTACCACCACCATCATCACTCAACACCATCCTAAATTGACACACGCAATCATCATTGTTAGTCACCACCACCACCAATTGTAATAGAAAAATTAAACTATTTTATTACTATATTATTAGATAAATTTAGTATTTCACATGTTGAAAAAACAAACAGTATTAACAATTTAGTATTCAAATCTTAATGCAACATCTTAATATTTAGATGTACTAGTATACGTACTTGCGCGTTGCGCGGATATATTAATTTTTTGATTATTTAATTTCAGAAAATATAAAATAGTTCAAATACTTTTAGACGTTTGTCATGAATTATTTTTATGTTGTATTAGTAAATTAATATTTTTTTCATATTAACAATTTATTAGTTCAAACTTTTCACATGAAATGTTATTAAATGACCTTTTTTTGCATATTGTTTTCTTTGAATAAAAAAGGTTCAAAATATTTTTTACATCCTTAAATTAGTATAAGATTAGAATTGAAAAATAATAGTTCTTTTTTGTACAATTTTCTTTAAGAATCTATGGATAGAATTCTATATTCTAAAAGTTAAAAGACAGTTCATTTATCATAAGTATACTAATAGTTTAAAAAAATTACTTTTCAAATAAATAACATATAATATGATTTCATCACTTCGTTCTATAATTTATTTATTTTAAAAGAAAATATTTAACTATAGCTTATTATTTTCTACCCATTAATATTTCTGTTATTTATAAAAAAAAAGATATGGTTATTATTTTTATCAACATAATATTTTTTTGTAGTGCTTTATTATGCTAAAAATTAATGAGGTTATTTAATTATTTGTATGCAGTTTATATAACTGTAGTTATCCATTTTTAAAAAATAAATAAATTTTATTTTTAAATGAATTCTTTTAAAAATTAATATATTTACTAATACGTACTGTTCATTTTCATAATTGAATAACCCAGCATATATGCTGCATGTCTTATTTTCTTTTGCCTTTACTTTTTGAAGAAAAACATATCTATCTTTATTTTTATAATTATTTTTAAAAAAACTATCCATATTTATTTTTATAATTATTTAAGTTTGAAAAAAGAGATTTAATTTTCATGTTTGTTATTTTTTTTTCTATTGCATGTATGTTATTTTGGGTTGGAGATAAATGATTTATTGTGCACCTATGATTTAGGAGCATGTTTTTTTGGATAAGTTATTTGAAAAAAAATTGTAATTTTTAATATGGATAAGTTAAGCAGGTGAAATTTTTTGATTATCTATTGTTAATAATAAATACTTTAAAATTTTACTTTGAAATTTTTTTTCATGATAAAAGTATGATCCAAAATAATTAGGCGAAGAAGTTCTTAATTAGTTACCCTTTTTTGAAGGATTCCTTCATAAAATTACCATACGAAAATTTAAAATTGTGCTTAATAATTAAAAAAAATAACTGCAATAATAATTGGAGATAAATTAATTAATTTTAATCATCACAGGAGACAAAAACTTGCCTTGTAGTTGCTATTCAAAAGAGGTAAAAAAATCATGATTTACACTTTCCTAGTAAGCATATTTAGTGAATTTGCAAATAAATAAATTTATTTTTATTCTTAACAAAATCTAATTTTTAATTTTATTAATTTTTTGTTAATCAGTTTTAAAGAGTTCGTGTATAGGTGGAAATGTAATGGAAAGTTGTAAAATCGACTATTTAAATTCTAATTGTAAATAAAAGTTTAATATTAGAAAAAAAATGATAATATTTAGTTAGTAATTCAGTTTTATATTCACATTTTATTTAAATATTTTTTAAAATTTTAAAGCGGATCATTTAAATTTTAAATTTTTTAATCGTTATGTTAATATAAATTTTATATATTTTTTTAAATGGTTATATCACGATAAATTTAAGTAATTCTTTAATAAAACTTAATTTTTAAAATTTTAGTTTAGAATTTAATATGATTACAAATTACAAATAATTAATTTTAATAAGGAAATTATTTTTCTATGATGCAATAGGATTTTAGGAATTCTATTTTGTGACTTTTGTCTTATAAACCATAAGTTATAAATCTATCCAAACATGCTCTAATAAAAAAAGATAGAATTATCAAAGATGTCCCATCTATAAGACAAATAATAGTTTTATCGAACTTTATAGAAAAACGTAAATAACATATGTTTAAACATCATACTCTTCACAACAATATACTACTTAAAGGCCATGAAATAAAAACTAAACTAAATAAACAGAAGGCTTAAAAGACTGGATAATGCGTGATCCTTAAAACTAATTAGGCCAACTAATTAATTAGTTAGGCCAACTAATTAATTAGTCTAAATAGAAATGTTAAAATTTAAGATTATAATAAATATTATCCTTAAACGGTTATGATTAGTTTTAAAACTACATATTTTGTTTCTAATTTTAAACTTATATTTTTAAAATTAATTAACCACTCTCAATTCAAAATTTTGAATTTAAAATTTAAAAATATAAATTAAAAATATTATGTAACTCTTTATAAAAATAATTTTTATAATTTTTAAATAGTTTCTTACTTCATTATTCGAAAGTATCAAAAAAACAAAATCAACACACTAATTATTCGACTAATTAAAACTTAAGCATCAAACCAACAAACTCAAAATATACTACTAAAATAGTAT
>JAJOOR010014286.1:0-18727 GCA_036250505.1 Solanum acaule | reverse complement strand
CAGGGACCACGCCCACTTGGACGGTCCTTGAAGGGCACCACGGTCCGTGGTGGTGCCCGTGGTCCATGGACCAGTAGCTCCTTCAACCCTTTTTGGCCGTCAACCACCCTAATTTGCTAAGGCACCTTCACGGGCACTTTGACGGGCAGTGGTCAAGCAAACTGCTCGTGAAGTGCCTCGTGAACTTGGGGCAGTGTCTTGGCCTCTTGACCTGGCCTCCCAAGAGTCTAAGGCATCTTCAAGGACCCCTTCACAGACCGTGGTCCACACCACTGGTCGTGAAGGTGGTCGTGAACTCTTAGGCAGTGGCTGCCAAGCTTGGGCAGCCTTGGCCCTTTGGCTTAGGCTTGCCCTTTTGCCTTGGTGGCTGCCCTTCCCATGCACCACCAAACACCTATAGGTCATCTAGGCTATTAGGTCTAATGCACACCTTGATGCCCTACCATTAAACTCCTCATTCACAACACATAAAGTCTCATCTACGAAACTATTTCACATACGACACACTATAGAACCCTAGCTCTTGGCTCTAGTTCATCCTAATTCATTTTGAGGGGTGTTACAATCAGTGAAAATTTTTGACTATAGAGGAGGAAAACTTTCTCTCGAACAATTTACTCCGAATCAAGTTGATTTCTCTCGAACATCAACAAGGATGCAAAATAAGAATAACCTACACTTTAGTCCATTCACTCTCTCGAGCTGAATGTGTGGAAAAGGGTTTAGGATTCACACTCTCGAGCTGAATCCATGACAACCCAATACCCACTGACCATCAATCAATAATCTTGGTTTAAAAACCACTCTCTCGAGCAAGCCAAAAATACAAAAGTAAAATTGCATTTGAAACTATAATTCTTAAATTAAACCACAATTAATGATTGGACTCACTTCTAAGCAGCATTTCAACTAATAATTAGCAATACCCATAAACTAAATCAACCCATAACCACATAATCACACCCCAAGAATTGTGGTTTTAGCTAGACATCATAAAAAGATAAAAATCGTTACCAAATTGTGTTTCCATCAACTGGGTAAGATTAATTTCATCCTTACAATGGTCCAAATTGAAGAATATCAAAGACCCACTTCCAATTTCTCAAAAATGAAAAACTTCAATTCTTCAAAGCTTAGATAAAACTTGTCTCAATACTCAGAATTCAATATATTAAAAATATGAAACTTGCTAATTGATAAAAAGATACTAAACTAAATGTTTAAAACTGTATTTATAGTCGCCAAAAATATGTTGCGAAGAGCCATTCGACGCAGTAAGTCAGGCTCGCCGATCAACTCGGCGATCCACCCTTTGGTCAATATTCTCGCCCTTTTGCATTGGCCTTCAGCTTCCTCAAGCTCTGTAACTTTGGGCGATCTAACACTGCATCGCGGAACCACTCGATGATCCGCCGACTACTCCTTTCTCTTGCCTACTTGATTTTCTCCTTTAGGGCTTGGCACACTGGAAATTTAGGCGGTCAAGAGGCCGTTCGGCAACTCGCCAAGTGGACTTGGCGATCACCAGGCGTACTTTTGTTCACTCTTTCAGCTCGCTTTGTGTCTTTTTGCAAATTAGTGTCCTTGCTTTGTTTCTCAATCCATATACCTGGAAATCAAGGGTTTTACATCAGTTATTGGCACAAAATAAGCATTTGAGGAAAGTAAATTTATACAAATAAAGCTCTAAATGAGTCCAAATCTCAGACTCATCACCTACTAGGGATGAGCAACAGTTGAGAATGCTCCAAGAAATGAGGCCCCTCCTATGCATCATGAAGAGGTAGAAGAGAATGTAGAGGTTGAGAATGAGGAGAATGTTGGACAAGAGGAAGAGGTGCATGATGTGAGGACAAAATTATATATTTTTAATCATTATTTGTCTCACATTTATTATTTATATCTGTCCTTTTTTAGCATTAATTTTATGGATTGTGCTAAATAGTGTATTTTATTTGTAGGAGTAAATTGACGTAAGGTTGAAGAAGTTTGGAGGTAAAATGAATTAAAGATGAAAGATTATAGAAGGAAATCAAGTAGGCAACTTAATGGATTAAATTGAATATAATAATATATAAAATTATATGCTGCAAAGTGCACATTCAATTGGAAACTTGAAAGGAGAATATTGCTGCCAGCCGCATGGCAGATTTCGAAGGCAGTGGCCAATTCAGGAGTTGCTCACAATCTTAAAGGCGGCGGACAAAACGCATACAACAATTCCAACTCAGTTTTGGTTTTGGTTTCCTCGTTTGTTTTGGTCCCAGTTATTTTATTTAGGGTTTTCTACATCTATAAATAGTCTACATAAATAATTATTAGACAACCAATATAGAGTAAGGAGGAGGCACTTTTGAAGGGAAAGTCGTCAATACTTTTTAGGGTTCTTTTCTTCTTCTTATTTTCTTAGAGATTAGTGGCTAAAGTCCTTGTTCTGGGGTTGTAGCCTTGAATCGAATGTTGATTATTTAAGGTTTATGAATTAATTTTCGGTTGTCAATACAAGTTACTTCTATATTCTTGTTTTAGTATTTTATGCTTGCGCACCATAAGATAAATCTATTGTCTAATCTTAAAATCGAGAGAGGAGAGGTTAGATAGACCAAAGAATATAGAGAGCTTAGTTAACCCATTAAATTGAGGTGATTAGTGTTCAGGAGTGACGCCCAGACAAACACCTTGCTTGGTTACGAAATAGGATGAAATATAAATGCTCGCCAATTAGTCTATTTATCGCCACTCAACGATGTAGTTAGATAGCTAACTGGGGTAGGCGACAAGAGGCGTATAACCCGAATCATATCATCAACCCTATAAACCAGTAACTTGACAAATGAAATTAATTCTAAGCCTATAATATGATACATGAGATTCAATACATGCTGCAGGGATTTTCCAACTATTTTATGTAATCCTATTATTTTATTCCTACATTCTTTTTTATTTGACACTCTTAAATAAATAATTAGACCAATATAATTTAGTAAAAATAGTTAATTGACAAGTCCTTTGGGTTCGATAATCTGGTTCTTTGAAGAGCCACTATATTACTTGCGCGACCACGTACACTTGCGTGTGCAATTGGGAGCAACAAGTTTTTGGCGCCGCTGCGAGGACTTAGAAATTAACTATTTGTCTAAGTTATATATTTTCTTTTTATTTATTTAAGTTTTGTTTTTATAAGTTTTTTATTTTTAGTTTTTTTTTCTTAACAAATATTTTCTTTCTTTTTTTTTTTTTTAATAATTTGATACTCTTATTGATATGGATGATTGGGATAAATCGTGGTTGGTTGATGAATGTCCTTTATGTGATATATGTGATCATCAATATATTCATTGGAATGGTTGTCCTAAATCTTATTCCCTTCCCCCAAACCCCTATTATGATTCTTCTGTTATTTGTGATGTTGGTAGGGGGGATGAAGTGGAGAATGCAAAACAAGAGGCGCGCAGTGTGAATTCACTTATGGAATGTACGGACATGCTGGACAAAGTTAATTCAAAAATCACTGAACAAATGTTTGAATGTGTGGAAGAGAAAAAAATAATCACGAAACTGCGAGATGCGCTTGACGCTATTCAATTAGAAATTACTGTACTAGAGATTGCAGCCCAACAAAGAGAAAGCTATGAAGAAGCAGAGATAGTGAGCCAATCTTGGCTATAAGAACAAACTCAACTTCTAAAGTTTCATGAGTCTATTTGTGATGATCTACATACATGACAAGCCAACTGATTGAAGGAAAAGTTGATCTCACACAAGAAATAGATCAATTTGGCTCAGATATTCATGAGTTGGAGACTCACTTGAACAAATAGATTGAGGCGTCTGATGCCCAATTATCAATTGTCGTGGACGATAATCAACAAGTGGAACAAAAAGAGGAATTTCAACCATTAAACTACACCTTATTCCTTAATATCAATGTTGAGAAAGAGTACAAAAGTGAGAATGTTGTAAATAATGTTGCTTTGGAGTTGCGGCAATTTGAATCTCATTCAAAACACTTTTCTATAAAATCTGAACTAATGAATGAGTGTATTGATGAGGAAAAAAACCCCTACATTCTAAGGCTTTTTAGTCCACGTAGACAAAACGACATTCCTCACCTAAGGGCCAAGAAGTGCAAGATGCGACATATATTACTTGGTTCCTATATCTTTATACCACCACCCCTTGAGAGGAGCAGAAAAATTGATGCAAAGTTAGGGGTAAAATTCATAAGTAAAGTGGAAAGAAAAGTGGTGAATTTATTTGTGTCGTGCCACGACGTTAAATTAGGCGCTTATTGGGAGGCAACCGAATTTATAGTGTAACTTCTTATTTTTATTTTTATTTTTATTTTATTTTTGTGTTGTGTTTACAGGTTTTGGAGAAGTTTGAGTATCCAGAATTTGGAGCTAAGGAGAACGTTTGAGCCTAAGTGTAGGGTGACGACCCTTAATAAAAATAAAGAGAACATGCTACTAGCTAGGCTTAAAGGCCTCAGGAAGTTTTTCTAACCCTTGTTTTTAAATTTTATTTGATGCTTTGGGGACATAGCCTCTTTTTAAGTGTGGGTGGAGGAATAAATTCCTAGTTTTTATTATTTTATTAAGTCTATTATTTTTTTAGGATGAGTTCCTTGGCTTTTGTTTTCGGTTGTTTTCCTGAGGATAGTCCCTTTGAACCGAGTGTCTTTTATTTTTTTAGGAATAATTTTTTATTTTTTATTTTTTTGAGAGAAAAGAAAAGACCCTTTTGAGTGGTATGATACTTGCTATTTAGGTCTAATTTTTTAGTAGTACTTTCTTGTGAATGCTTGATAAAAAAAATGCAGACTCTTTGACACCTAAGCTCATGGTTGTGACTTTGTATATAATTTATTTTATTTTGTAGTTTGTTATGATTCTGTCTCTCTTAGAAGTGGAATTGATCCATCTTGATTGATACTTGTGCCATGTGTGGTGAGAATTTCTTTATTCCATGTTTTGCATTTTAGTATAGAACTTGCCCTGCATGTTATTGAAGCGAAATAAAAAAGTGTTGATTTGCTTAGGAGATGATAATAGGCTTTCTTTGATTTGTCTGGTAAATTTTAGCCTTTTCAGATATTATATCACTAGTTAGCCTTTTTGATCCTATAGCCTTTTGTTGGTAGCCATATTTTACCCTTGACTATTTGTTGAATCCCTAGTTTTTGCACCTTGCTTCCTTGAGAATTATAGCATAGACTTATTCTAATTATCAATTTTGAGAAAAAAGGGATGGTTGAGTGAAAAGATAATCAATGATAGCTACAAAGTGCTTAAAAAGCCCTCTTTGAAAGAATGTGATGTAAAAAAAAAAGATGAACAAAAGAAGTTACCTTGATGATGGCCCTGGTCCTTCCAAGGACATCGTGCACCTTAATGCGTGTAAAATACGTAAGTTGAGGGTGGCTATTATGAAGGAAAGCTTTTTTAAAAAAATAAATAAAATGATTGAAACATTCTTGAGATAATGAGAATTACTTGTGAAATAATTCTTGAACAGAAGGCTCAAAATAAAGAAGAAAATAATGGGTGATGAAGTCTTAAAGTTCAAAGTGCTAAAGGAAGTGTAAGTCACTATTATATATTTTTCCTACCCGTCCCCTAGCCTACATTACAACCCGTTAAAGTTCTATTTGATTTTGTTTGAGCATGCTTAATTAGTGGAGATGTACATAATGGGCAAGCATAACGTTCTTTGTGCATACATGTGAATTTTCTTTGTGAGTGTAAGAGTTGTTCTTGATATGAAGTCCTTAATTTATATTCAATCTTTTGAATTGAGTGTGTGGACTATTTCTTCTTGTGAGGGCACTTGTTTCATGATGGATAGGTGATTTTATTAACTTTCTTTGATGAGAGTAGGGGAGCAAGCTTAAATTTGATG
The DNA here is from genome assembly GCA_036250505.1 of Solanum acaule. Lineage (NCBI taxonomy): Eukaryota > Viridiplantae > Streptophyta > Magnoliopsida > Solanales > Solanaceae > Solanum > Solanum acaule. The sequence continues at coordinate 12,826 of JAJOOR010014286.1, read as the reverse complement.
AGTTCAAAGTCTTTCCTTGAGGTAGGAGGTTAGAGGTTTGTTGCTTATTTGGATGTCTTGTATAATGATTGAGAAGAGTACTTGGTGTTTTCAAATTGGTATATGGACTAATTGTTTGTATTAACCCAAGTGATGACATTCCTAGTATGATTTTTGAGATGTTCTTTAATGTTTGCTCGAGGACGAACAAAAGTTTAAGTGTGGGGTGTTGATGTGAGGCCAAATATATATATTTTTAATCATTATTTACCTCACATTTATTATTTTTATCTGTCCTTTTTGAGCATTAATTTTATGGATTGTGCTAAATAGGGTATTTTATTTGTAGGAGTAAATTGACGTAAAGTTGAAGAAGTTTGGAGCTAAAATGAATTAAAGATGAAAGATTATAGAAGGAAATCAAGTATGCATCTTAATGGATTAAATTGAATATAATAATATATAAATTATATACTGCAAAGTGCACATTCGATTGGAAACTTGAAAGGAGAATATTGCCGCCAGCCACATGGCAGATTCGGAAGGCAGTGGCCAATTCAGGAGCTGCGCACAATCTTGAAGGCGGTGGACAGAACACGTACAACAATTCCAACTCAGTTTTGGTTTTGGTTTCCTCGTTTGTTTTGGTCCCAGTTATATTATTTAGGGGTTTCTACATCTATAAATAGTCCATAGAAATAATTATTGGACAACCAATATAGAGTGAGGAGGAGGCACTTTTAAAGGGAAAGTCGTCAATACTTTTTAGGGTTCTTTTCTTCTTATTTTCTTAGAGATTAGTGGCTAAATTCCTTGTTCTGGGGATGTAGCCACGAATCAAATGTTGATTATTTAAGGTTTATGAATTAATTTTCGGTTGTCAATACAAGTTACTTCTATATTCTTGTTTTAGTATTTTATGCTTGTGCACCATAAGATAAATCTATTGTCTAATCTTAATATCGAGAGAGGAGAGGTTAGATAGGCCAGAGACTATAGAGAGCTCGGTTCACCCATTAAATTGAGGTGATTAGTGTTCAGGAGTAACGCCCAGACGAACACCTTGCTTGGTTACGAAATAGGATGAAATATAAATGCTCGCCAGTTAGTCTATTTATCCCAGCTCAACGATGTAGTTAGATATCTAACTGGGGTAGGCGACGAGAGGCGTATAACCCGGATCATATCATCAACCCTATAAACCAGTAACTTGACAACTAAAATTAATTCTAAGCCTATAATATGATACATGAGAGTCAATACATGCTACATCCCTGGGATTTTCCAACTATTGTAAGTAATCTTATTATTTTATTCCTACATTCTTTTTTATTTGACACTCTTAAATAAATAATTAGACCAATATAATTTAGTAAAAATAGTTAATTGACAAGTCCTTTGGGTTCTATAATCTAGTTCTTTTAAGAGCCATTATATTACTTGCGCGACCACGTACACTTGCGTGTGCAATCGGGAGCAACAGTGCAGGCATAGACTATAGGTATTCCTCCCTTAGACCCAGTGTTAGCTCAACAAATTATGTTGTTTTAGAAAGGATTGGTTGGTCCTGGAGTGCTTCCCTCTGTTCAAGCAACTCATGCTCCCGCCAATCCCCCTATCGCAATCACTGTCCCCAAGGTGGGTGGAACTGTAGGTAATGATGCTTTCTTTCATCTTTTGTTGGGTCCTATTATGACTATTAATGAGCATGAGATGTTGACTAAGTTCTTGAAGTTGAAACCGCCTGTGTTCCATTGTTCTAAGAGTGAGGACGCATATGAGTTCATTCTAGATTGTTATGAGAGGCTTCATAAGTTGGGAATTGTTCATCAACATGGAGTAGAGTTTGTGACTTTCCAACTTCAGGGTGAGGCAAAGCAGTGGTGGAAAACTTATGTGGAATGCAGATCTTCAGCTTTACCCCACTTACTTGGACCCGGTTTCATTCTCTGTTCTTGGAAAAGTATGTGCCTCAGACCTTGAGAGATCGTAAGAAGGATGAGTTCATGGCTTTGGAACAAAGTGGTATGACTGTGGCTGCTTATGAGGCTAAGTTTCATGTATTGTCTAGATATGCTACGCAATTGGTGATTACTGAGGAAAAGAGGATCTGCCTATTTGTTAAGGGACTAAATTCTAAATTGCAAGTATTGTCTGTTCATATGACCTCTGTAGGAAAAAGCTTCAATGAAGTAACATATTTTGTGAAGAAAGTCGAGGGGGTGATGCGAGACGGTTAAGCCAAGGCATTGGCTAAGAAAGCTAAGAATACAGGTAACTTTTAGGGTTCCTACTCTAGAGGTTCAGGTAGGCCAACACTTGTAGCCCAGCCAATTCAGTTTGCCATGCCCGCTTCTACAGGTAATTATTCGGGAGCTCCACCTTAGAATTTGATTCAGGATAGCCAGGGAGCAGCACCTTCGGCGGGCAGCAGGCCATCTTTTGATCGCACTTATTACAACTGTGGAGAACCTGGGCATATGAGGAGAGACTGTCCCCACCCGCGCATGATGGATTCCGCACAGCAACAGACTAGAGTAGTGGTACCTGCGGGAAATGGTAATAATGGTCGTGGGCATCTACAAGGTGGGCGAGGAGGAAATCAGTGAGGCCGTGGAGGTAGGGGAAATGGTAACGCAGGCAGAGGTATAGTGCAGCCAGGCAGAGAAGTCTCCCGTCATGATGACAGGGCTGAGTGTTACGCCTTTCCGAGCAAGACCAAGGCGGAGGCGTCCAACACAGTGATCACATGTACTATTCTTGTATGTGATCAGATGGTTAATGTGTTATTTGATCCGGGTTCTACTTATTCTGATGTATCCGTGCGATTTGCCTCAGAGTTTGATATGATTTGTGATATACTTGATGCACCCATCCATGTTTCTACCCCCGTTGGATAATCTGTCATAGTAACCCATGCCTATCGTACTTGTCCTATCTTGTTTATGGGTTTTCAGACTTGGGATGATTTGGTTATTTTGGATATGACTGACTTTGATATAATTTAGGCATGACTTTGTTTTCCCCTATTATGTTGTGCTTAATTGTAATACTAAGTTTGTGACTCTAGAGATCCCCGGTAGGGAAAAGTTAGAGTGGGAAGGGGTGTACAAGCCTAAGCAAGCTAAGATCATATCCTCCATTCGGGCTAGGAAACTGGTGGGGCAGAGTTGTTTGGCTTATTTGGCTCATATTCAGGATGTTGAGGTTGAGTCTCCCTTTATTAAGTCTATCCTTATGGTATCAGAATTTAGAGAAGTGTTTCCTACTAATTTGCATGGTATGCCTCCGGAGAAATATAGATTTCTGCATTGATTTAGATCCAGGTACTCATCCCATTTCCATCCCTCTATATCGTATGGCTCCAGAAGAATTAAGAGAGCTTAAGGCTCAAATCCAAGAGCTTCTTGATAAGGGATTCATTCGTCCTAGTGCTTCACCCTGGGGTGCTCCTATTTTGTTTGTTAATAAAAAGGATGGTAGTATGAGGATGTGCATAGACTATCGCCAATTGAATAAGGTCACCATTCGAAATAAGTATTCATTACCTCAGATAGATGATCTTTTTGACCAATTGCAAGGCGCATCCATTTCCTCTAAGATTGATCCAAGGTCTGGTTACCATCAGTTAAAGATTAGGCCTGAGGATATACCATAAACGACATTTAGGACCCATTATGGGCATTACGAGTTCTTAGTGATGTCGTTTGGGTTGACAAATGCGCCCGCAACTTTCTTGAGTTTGATGAATGGTGTGTTCAAACCTTTTCTTGATTTGTTTGTAATAGTGTTCATTGATGAAATCTTGGTTTATTCGAAAAGTGAGAAAGAGCATGCCAACCATCTTCGTATTGTTCTGGGTATTCTTGGGAACCAAAAGTTGTATACAAAATTTTCTAAGTGTGAATTTTGTGTTAACTTCGATTGCCTTTTTGGGGCATGTAGTTTCAAAGGAAGGGGTAATGGTAGATCCCCAAAAGATTGAAGCGGTCAAGAATTGGGTCCGACCAAGTTCTGTGACTGAAATTAGGAGTTTTGTGGGGCTCGCTAGTTAATATCGCCAATTTGTGAAAAACTTTACTTCTATTGCCACACATCTGACAATTTTAACCAAAAAGGAGGTACCTTTTGAATGGACTGAAAAATGTGAGGAGAGCTTTCAAAACCTCAAGACTCTCTTGACCACCACACCTATTCTTGCACTACCGGTGGAAGGTAGGATTTTGTTGTTAATTGTGATGCTTCACATTTGGGTTTGGGTGTGGTATTAATGCAGGATAAGAATGTCATAGCTTATGCATCGCAACAATTGAAGGTGCATGAGAGGAATTATCCAACACATGATTTGGAGTTAGCAGCGATAGTGTATGTTGTTAAGATCTGGCGGCATTATCTTTACGGTGTTAAGTGTGAGGTATTTACTGATCATCACACTCTACAACATGTATTCACCAAAAAAGATCTGAATTTGAGATAGTGAAGATGGATGGAGTTACTCAAGGATTATGATGTGACCATCCAATATCATTCGGGTAAGGCTAATGTAGTAGAAGACGCGCTAAGTCAAAAAACAGTGAGTATGGGTAGTTTGGCTTGCTTGAGTGTAACTAAGCGACCTTTGGCCAAGGAAATCCAAACCTTGGAGTCTAAATTCATGCAGTTGGGCATCTCAGAGAAAGGTGGGGTGTTAGCTAGCATTGAAGTAAGGGCCACGTTCATTGAGGAGATCAAGGCCAAACAGTTTGAGGATGAAAATTTGAGTGAGCTTAGAAAGAAGACAGTGATTGGTAAGGCCCAAGAGACCACTCTTGATACGGAAGGAGTGCTTAGTTTTAAAAGAAGGATTTGTGTTCCTCGAGTTGATGACTTGATTCAGAAATTGTTGGCAGAATCCCATGGCTCGCGATATTCCATTCATCCGGGTGAGACCAAGATGTACCAAGATTTGAAGTGACTTTATTGGTGGCCTGGCATGAAGAAAGATATAGCAGAGTTTGTGGCTAAGTGTCAAAATTGCCAACAAATAAAATATGAGCATCAAAGGCCTGCAGGTTTGCTTTAGAGAATGTGAATTATGGAATGGAGGTGAGAAAGAATAACTATGGATTTTGTGGTTGGTCTTCCTAAGACTTTGGGGAAGTTTGACTATATCTGGGTAGTGGTTGACAGATTGACCAAGTCACCCCATTTTATTCCGGTCACAATAGATTATAATGCTCAGCACTTGGCTAAGGTTTATGTGAAAGAGATAGTGAGGTTGCATGGGGTGCCCATTTCTATCATCTCAGACCGTTGTACGTAGTTCACCCTCCAAGTTTTGGAGGAAGTTACATGAGGAATTGGGCACACAACTCACTTTTAGTATAACTTTCCATCCACAGACGGACGGACAATCAGAAAGGACCATTCAAGTGTTAGAAGACATGTTGAGGGCATGTGTGATTGATTTTGAAGGGCATTGGGATAAGTTCTTACCTTTGTGTGAGTTCTCCTATAATAATAGTTATCACTCCAGCATTGATATGGCACCATTTGAGGCACTTTATGAGAGGGGATGTTGATCACCCATATGATGGTTTGAGGCTGGAGATGTGAAACCTTTGGGGGTTGAGTTAGTGAAGGATGCTCAAGATAAATTGAGGAGTATTCAAGCTAAGCTTTTAGCAGCTTAAAGTAGACAGAAGAAGTATGCATATCATAAGGTAAGGGACATGGCATTTCAGACTGGTGAGAGCGTTCTGCTTAAGGTATCACCCATGAAAGGGCTGATGAGATTTGGCAAGAAGGGCAAGCTTAGTCCCCAATACATTGGACCATTTGAAATTCTTGACTGTGTAGGACCAGTGGCGTATAGGTTGGCATTACCTCCTAACCTATTAGGAATTCATCCGATATTTCATGTCTCCATGTTGAAGAGATATAATGGTGACGGGGATTACATCATAAAATGGGACTCAGTTGTGTTAGACAAGGACCTTCAGTATGAGGAGGAACCAATTACAATTCTTGGTCGTGATGTTCAGAAGCTGAGGACCAAAGAGATTAAGTCTGTGAAAGTTCAATGGAAGAATCGTCCGATTGAGGAAGCCACTTAGGAGACCGAAAAGGACATGCGAGAAACGTATCCCCAGTTGTTCGTCGACTCAGGTATTACTCTGCTCTTGCTTTAGCGTGATTTTCCTACTTTGTCACTTAGGGACGAGTGATGGATAAATTGATATCTATTGTAATGATCGGTTCCCGTCGTTATAGAAAAGCCAACGGGGAAAATTTTTGGACCTAAAAACTTTTTAGTAGTATCTGGAAATTTCCCAACCTAGTCCAGATTTGGACGAAATCGAAGTCAGTTAGGTCTAGGAAAATTTGGTAAAAATTGGGAGATCAAATTATGAATTTGATCATATGATTGGATAACTAAGACGTTAAGGAACCCGTACGACTTTACAGAACTGAATTCGGGCGAGTAGAACTTCCGAAATTGATCTTAGCATGAATAGGTATTTTCTGAGTGTCGTGGGATGAAGGTGTGTTGTGAAATGGGGGTTTTAAATTCTTAAATTTGCTCACTAGTTCTGTGCAAACAGCTAAGGCGGGATTTTCCCACCAGGGCGGGGCCGCTGTAGTGGGGTGAGTACCGTTGTGGCGGGACAGTCGTGAATTAATCAGAAATAAACTCCAAAAACATTTTATTCTGTACTTTTCAGCGTTGAGAGCTAAGGAACGACCCCATGTGTTTTCTTGACAGTTTTCCTCCATTCATGATGCTAAAGGTAAGTTTTTCACTCTCCAAATCCATTTCTCTATCCGTAAAACTTACTTTCTTGGGTGATTATCATTGGGGCAGGCTTTTGGAACTGTTTGGATGGTGGGGAAAGCCCTAATTTGGATATTGGGATCATGCGGTGATCTAGGGTTGATAGTTGATGAGTCCACAAATTGGACTCATTTAGGGCTTTATTTTGATAAGAATAGTGTCCTCGAATGCTTATTTTGTCTAAATATCTGATGAAAAGTCTTCAGTTTCAGGTATTTGAAGTTTTAGTGAAAGCATGGACACTTAGGCGCAAGAAGGAAAAAAAGGGCTGAAAAGAATGATGAAGCTGAAGCCCGAGCATCGCCAATCACACTTGGCGATTCGCCGAAGGGATTTACTCTGCCATTTGTTCCAATACGGGAAGCCCTGAAGGAGAAGGATCAAAAAGGTAATGAAATGAGCAGTCGGCGCTTCGCTAAATAGTTCCGCGAAGCGGTACTATACTGCCCAATGGTCCAAAACGTGAAGGTGCTGAAGGCAAGCACGAAACTGCGATGAGACAGACAAAGGGCGAGTTGCAGAAGTCATTCGATGACATCGACTAACTTCGCCAAAAGATTTGCCAGCGCTATTTTTTGAAGTCTATAGAACTTATTATTATTTTTAAGAGTCGAACTTTTATTTTAATTTCCAGAATAAATTAGTACTTTTTAGATATTTCACTCAAGTTTGGAGATGGTTTTTGTGAACTTGAAGAAAGGAGTTCATCTTCCCCAAGTTGGAAGTGTGTCTTCTCTATTATTCTTCCTTTGCTTAAATTAAGGTTTAATTTCTTATACCTATTTGATTTTACTATCATTTTAGGTGTATTTTGTTATTTCTTGATGTGTGGCTAAAAACTCCCATTCTTGGGGTGTGACTTAGCAAATATGTGTTGATATTATTGTTGGGTCTTGCTTGTTGATAGGTTAGATGTAGTTTAATGGTTATTTCACCTAGTGGTTGTGGTTTAATCTAAAGGGTTTGTAGTTGCAAATACAAAGCCACTCATGTGTTTTCGGCTTGCCCGAGAGGGAGGTCGCGAAACCAAAACCACTATACTGATGGTCTAAGGAGTGGGTCGACATGAGGTTCATCCCGAGAGGGTGAGCCCTAGTCCCATATCCTAACACTCAGCTCGAGAGAGTGAGTGGGGTAAGGCGTAGGTTGGTCTTCATGCGGCAAATGGGTGTTCGAGAGTAACGCATTTGAAACGGGGTAAGTTGCCCGAGAGGGAGCTTATTTCCATTTAAAGCTTTGCCTAGTCACTATTATCTTACATATTTCTTATCAAAAGCATGTACCAAACTATTCATCTTAACTTGTATTGTGGTCACACCCCAAGAACATTTCCCCATACTTGATTTTATTGTTAATTTTTGCTGCTTTTACTACTTGTAATAAAACCCCCAAATCGATATTTGACACTTTCGTGTCACCCCCTTTATTTACCATGTTTTTGTTCGTTAATGTCTTTAGCTACGACTAATTAGAGCTTAATTTTTATTTTCTATCAATTCTCAAAACCACTCCTTTGGGACATGACCCCAACCTTTAGATGGGTTACTATACTATCGACGATCGTAGACACACATACCGTAGGTTAATATCGTTGGTCACGATAAGCATCAAAATGGCGCCGCTGCGGGGAGTGGTGTTATTTGAGAATTTTTAGATTAGTAGTGTTTTTATTCTTCTTAGTTGTAGTTTACTAACTTAACTTGTAGTTTTGTTATCTTGTCTATATTGAAGAAGAGGAAGTGAGTATGGCGAGCAGCCCTCAGGAGCTAATGGAGTTTCTTCCATTAGAGGTAATGATATTCCGGGAGCGTATCCTCACCTTCATACAATTAGAGGGTAAACGGCTCCACAAGTGATGGGCAAGGTTTAACGAACTGATCAATCAATGCCCAATTCATGGCATTCCAGACATAGCTATCCTTGACTATTTCTACAGAAGTCTTGGTCCTGGAAACAAGAGGTTGGTCGATCAACTCATTCCGGGAGGCATTGCGAAACAACCATATGTGATAGCACCCCAACAACTTAATCAAATGACTGAAACGAACCAAGAAGTAGAAAAGGACTTCATGTTGGCCGCCCTAATGACTCGAATGGATGAGTTGGCTAAAAAGATGGTAAAAATTGAAATCTAGTGTAAGAGGAAGGATAAATGCATCCCTCCTCATGAGCGAAGAAGTCTCAAGGACAATGAGGTTAAACGCCTTGAGGGAATGCTCTCAATCATTCTCCACAATGTGACTGAGCAAGATAGAGAGCTGAAAGGATTGAAGGAATGAAGCGGATGATTTGGTCTCATTCCAAAGCCGTCCAACTGCTCGGGGACCTAATGAGTAATGTGTTGCCTCAACTCCATCAACAGAGAAACAGGGGTTGGCCTAATGAGGACCTAGCTAACCCCAATAACCAAACTTGAGCAAAGATTTGCATCATGCCACGATGGTAAACAAGGCTCTTCTTAGGAGGTAACCCAAGGCTTAAACATTTAGGATTTTACTTTTATGAATAATGGTGTGTTGTGTTGTAGGTTATAACTAGGAAAGTGCGGAAAACTTCTGGTTGGCGAGCAGAAAGTCCATTCCGCAAGTCGCCAAACAGGTTTGCGAGCCTGACTGGATCTGCCGTTTGGCACAATATGAGAGTCGTACAGAGCCTGTAAAACTCGGCGGATTCGAAAAGCAACTTGGTGCATCGCTAACAAGTTTGGCAATCTCGATGCAGACCGCCAAATTCACCCACTAAAAATTGAAGAATTCTGAAGATAGGGCTGGATAAATGACCACTCGGCGAATCGCCGAGTAGGTGGGTGAATGCGACTAACGTCGCCGAATGGACACAAATTGAACAACATATTTGATCAATGGCCACACTTCTTCATTCTTTCTTACTTTCAAACTCCATAACTTTACACCAAGGTTGTAATTTATAATTTATCACTTTAGATTAGTATTTTAGTAGTGGATTAGTGCTTGGAACTCGGATTTTCTTTGCCACCTAGCATTACAACTTTGTTTACTCAGCGAAAAGGTTAGTTTCTGAAAACTCTTCATCTGCTCTCGAAAAGATAGACCTTATCTACAACCTAGGGGTCCACTAATGTGTGTTAGATCTCTCTGATATGAGTAGACATTTGTAAGTTGGGGCCTATTCGCTTTTACTGTTTGACTTCCTTTATATCTTTACTTACTTTAATTTTAAATGTGAAAAACTATGCATAGTGTGTGATGACCATGAATGGGTGCTATGGGTTTGGGCTAAATTTCATTAATGTTTGGTTTAAATTTGCTTTTCAGGTTTGTGCGATCAATTGTGAAAAGTAAGTTGAATCTCAGACACGTTAAGTCAGTCGACGAGCTGAGTTGAGCTCGCCGAATCACTCAGCGGTTCGCCCTCAAGACCTAAATTATTTTTAAATTCTTATCTTAAGTGTTGTGGGTTCTATAACTTTCGGCGGACATACTTATGATCGCCAAAGAGGTTTGGCGACTCGCTGATTAGATCGGCGAGTCTGTCTGATATTTTATGCTACAATGTAATTACTCACTATTCTCTCTCTGACGTTTCACAGATATGGCCAACCAACCGACTAGAGGGAGGAAGAAAGGAATTGTGATCAGAGAAAATAGACCTCCGCCCAGGGGCAAGGCTACCACAACTTTAAAAAGCAAAGGAAAGGGAAAAGCCCTCGAATTATCTGATGCAAGCTCTGACAGCACCGGCTTCTACACTATCGAGCCACCCGCATATAACAGTGAGAGTACAGAGGCAAGAAGGGCTGAGTTACGATCCAAAAGGATACATGATCCATATCGGATCAGAGATAGTCAATCCACCACTCCAACTCCTCCAACTCCAGGGCAAGCATTAGTGCTGGCACATCCAGTACAAGGCCCCAAACATGGATCAATGAATAGATCAAAAGCGGTTGGACTGAGGACGATCATTGAGGAGAAACGACTTTCGATAAATGGGGCTATTGATAGGTATCCAGAAGTGATGGAGTGCTTGAAATACCACAAATTCCAAATCTTCACAAGACAACGCGGCTCTTACATACCAAGCTGGGTTAGAGAGTTCTACGATGCATACAGTGCATTAGTACCTCAACGGAAAAGGTTGGTCTCATCTTTTAAAGCATCTGACCACGTGGTTGTCAGAGGAAGGAAGGTAGCCTGTGACAGTGTAACTATCAACATAGCTTTGGGAATCTCTGATAAGATTAATAACCACTGCCAGCACTTGATCAGGACACAGAAGTTGGATGCAATGGAAAAGTGGTTAACCCCGCTAGTCTTAGATGATAATGATCCAACATGGTTAGCAGAAGGAGTTCCAATTGAGAAGAAAAATCTAAACATAGTTGCACGGTACTGGTTCAGATTCATCAGCAACACAGTTATGCCATCACAAAATGAATCAATTCTTCGTCATGCTATGGCAGCTTGTCTTGGATGCATCATGGAAAAAACAAGGATAAATCTTGGGAAGATCATTTCCTCTGAAATCTATATGCATGCAAAGCAGGGCTAGACATCTCTCCATTTCTTCGTATTAATCACTGAATTATGCAAAAGAGCTCGGGTGCCTGGAGATGCAACGAATGATGTGGAATTGTCTGCCACCGCCTCCACCAGTATTCGAAAGATCGAAGCCGAATATCTTAAGGACCAGGCAGAAAAGAAACAGAAGGATGCTATGACCACCTGATTTATACCTGCAGAGGCATCTTTGCCTACTCCGGCCCCTAAGCTTTCAGCTGATGTTGCCCTCTGTGAACCGATCACTCAATCATCATTGATTTGAATGGGACAACTTGCCCAAACTGCTAATTGTTGGACCGCCAGCATGGAGAGCTCCATTCCAGGAATGATTCAGGTTGCCATCAACAATGTTGTTAGACCACTGATTACTACTATTGATACTCTAGAGGCCAGGATGTTAGTGTGCGAGCACGATCAAGGGGCCACAGAGGAAGTAACAGCCGTAAAGGGCACCATTGCAAAGCTGAAAAAAGATGTGGAATACCTAGAGTCCACTGATATATCCATGATCTTTGGAATAGTGAAAGTTCCAGATACGCCCGAAATGCCTCGGAATGCCGCAAGACATGAGGATGGAATGGAGCATATAGCTGATACTACATCGGAGGCAGAAATTGACGAAGAGATATTTGAGGAAGCTAAAGCGGATGACATAGACGAGAATTAAGAAATCATGCTAGATGTTGTTGTGCGAGCTTCTTTAGCAAAGTCTCCTGCTGCGGGATCCAGTGGATCTGGTTCTTCTGGTGGTCATTCCGGATAGTGATGTCTAGACAGATGGAGTGACAGATTAGCCAGGATCACTTCTTTGCCTCCCTCTTTGTCTTTCTTTACTTTGCTTTATGTATTTTGTATTACTTGCATTTGAGGACAAACTACTTTTTATTTGTGGTGGGGTGAGGCCCACACCTTTTTTGTGCTAGTTGATACTTGTGTTTTGGTGTACATTTGGGTTATATGTTTCAATTGTGTTTTTAAAACTGCTTTTGCAATTGTTTGAGCTTATGGCTCTCTTTTAGGTTTAATTGCAAAATGATTTTGACCCATCCGAAAATTGCACATTTTTGCCACCCCTCGTGAGTTGAATGTGGCTATTCTTTTGCAAATATTTAAGTCTCGATTTCGATCAATACCGCTGACTTGAATAGTCTTCTCAATTGAACGAACATGAATGTATGGCTATGATGAGGCCAAATGAAGTTGCATAGACAATATGTGAACTCTTTGCATCTCTTTATCGAATTGATTCTCTTGTTATGACCGTTGCACACTAGCAAAAGTGTGTAGTTTTGCTTAATTTAAGTGTCGATGCCTTGTGTGATTAGCTTGCTTTGAAACATGCATGAATAAACCTAGAATTGCCCTGTTAGTCTGATTGATTTAGAAAGGTGTCCTCTTGATATGATCTTAGGCAACTTTAAAGAGTGTGAGCCAAATTTGACATATACCTCTTTTGTGGCCTACCCGTGAGTGTGTGAAACTCTTTTGAACA
>JAJOOR010014285.1:0-25461 GCA_036250505.1 Solanum acaule | reverse complement strand
CTTTGGAAATCGAGGTTTCCTTTCTTGTTTAAATGTGAAAACATTTTAAACCCTTTGGGAATACATAGTCCCCATATACTTTTGAAGAAATGAACTTCAAACTTTACTCTTTAATCTTTACTCAACTTGAACTTTAAGTCTTAAAACATTTGGAAAAGACTTTTGGAAAACTCTACGAACTTCTTTTGACTTTGATCTTAACTTTCCTTGAATTGGATTATGGATTCAAGGTTCATGATATCATGTTTATGGATGATTTCATGATGTTTAGATGTACCTTAGAGTGTTGGAATCAACTAGAAAACATAGGTACATTGCTAAGGAACAAGTACGAAAAGATTGGGGAAGAATTGGGAAGAACTGGCAACCTTGGCGCTCTGAGAAGCGCGGGGCGCCAGAGCACAAACTTCAGAGCTGAAGTTGTGGCGCTCTGGCTGGCGCGTCTCCCCAGAGCCCAAACTTCAGGATCTGAAGTGGGGCGCTCTGAGAGGCGCGGCGCCCCAAGCCCTTGCCCAGAAAACTCCGACTTTTCTCCTTCATTATTCAACTCTAAACCCTCTAAACTCGATTGGTTCTTTCCCCAAACACTTAGAATCATCAATACCCTCAATATACATCAGAATCTACTCGAAAAACACAACTAATAACATGAATCAATCTCAAGAAAATTTCAATCAACACAACCCACAAGAATTCAACGAATTTCATCAAGAACTCAAGAGTTTACTTTCAAATCTAAAAACTTCACTGAAATTGAATCATGATTGGCGCGTGGGTGAACTAACCCAACGCTATGTGATCTCACATACCTTTTAGGGATCACCCCCGACGAAATCCACAAGCTATCCTTGACGAAATCGACGAATCTTGAACGTTCTTCTCCTTTCTCCTCTTTTCTCCTCTTCTCCAAGCCCTAGCATGAAATTCACTTTTCTAAAATCTGACTTTTCCCCAATTAAACTCCTAAAAATGAATTAGAATAATTAGGTAAGGAAAAGACTAAATTACCCATCCAAAATCGGGATTAGACTTTTCTTAATCCAACAGCCCAATTTCCAAAGGGAATAACTTACTCATACGAACTCAGAATCGTGCAAACTTGACGACGTTGGAAAGATCATTCAAGAGATTTCCAACCATATCTGGAAGTACACATAACTCATCCTGAGATAGGATTTATGGCCGTTTGAAGTTGACCAAAACTCAACTTTTTCTAACTTGAAACAAATTTTCCAGATTTTCATTCTTTCCAAAAATGACTATTTCCAATTATAGGCTTCTTCCTAGTTATTTCAAATTGCGAGATGTTACATTTTCAATGTAATATTTATTAGAAATATTATTGATGAGTCAATTTTTGATTGAATCTATTCAAAAATAGTATTTTGCTAATAGTAAATACAAAATATATATTTTGTTTGAACAATTATGCTATACTAGTACTAGAAAACAACAATAGTATCATACACTCAAAAAAGGAGAAAGTTGTATGATAGATTTGGTATTGATTAGATCCTTGCAACATTTACTCTTATCTAAAAATCCTACCCAAATCGAAAAACTACCTATAAAAAAACGAGTTTCGTTGATTTGACTTGATTTGTAGATTTAAAAATCTGACACAATTAGTTTAATTTGATAAATAAATAAAACGACTTACATACATTTTTATTCGTTGGTAAAGGATATTTGATATAATATTCATCAGAAACATTATGGACGTGTCAATATTTTTGATAGTGAATACAAGATATATTTTGTTTGAATATATTATGCTATACTAGTAATACTAGAAAATAACAATATTATCATACACTCAAAAAAGGAAAAAAAAAAGTATGATAGATTTGATTTTTTTTGGATTAGATTCTTGCTAACATATTTTCTTATCTAAAAACACGTCTACCCCATACACTCAACACGTTTATTGAACCAATTTCACATGGCAATGCCTCATTTGCCCACTCTTTGTAAAACATTTTTGCATGGCTCATTTGGTTAATGTCAAGAATTATATATTTTTTGTTCCCCCAAAAAAAAAATGTTTTCCAAAGTAATTGATATAGATCTTAATTGTTGGTTGTGATATAGTATATGATGTGAAATGTCACTATTAAAGACTATTGGGACAAAAAAAAAATGGGTTGTCAAAGATCGTACAAAAAGGAAAGAGAGAGAATGGAAAAATTTTCAACATATCGGTCGTCTTCTCAAGGTCGACTTAATAAAATTAATGATCTATAAATTAAATTTTATTCCCTTCGTTTTAATTTATTTGTATGTTTAAAAAAATAACCTTCTTTTCCATTTTTTGGGATTTTAAAAACCCTGCAATAGTCGTATATACATTCAAAAATCCCCTCTGAGATACATCATAGAGATACATCTCTCCCATCTATTTTGTAATTGTTGAATATATGCTAGCTGTAACAGCATTGGGAAGGGCACTATTTTGGGCCACATAAAGCCCATTTGAATGGGCCTCTTAAATGTCCAATTGGTTGCCTTCATATGTTGAGATATTTAGATTTTGAAGACATTTTTTTTCTTCTTTTTATTTCAGCTCATTTTTAGGTGAAAATTGTTGTTGGGCAAAGGTGTGAAGCAAATTAATTGGATTAAATGTTCAGTAAGGATTTTTGAGAATTAAAAAATAAGAGAAGAAAGAATAAATAAATAAAAGGAAACTAAAAAAAATCTCACTAGTTTAGGTTTTAATAACCTCTCTTCCCTTTACTTATCATTACTATGAAACTTACCAGAATTTGGACTTCATGATACATGTATCTCAAATATGTTGAGTCAAAATCAGGTGTAATTTGTTCTAGATATATTGTATCCTAATGGATTCGCATGTATTTGACTCTCTCGCTCGCCTCTCCCCTTGTATCTGGCATCCCAAATATATATATCTAGTATCTAGTGTGGTTTGCATATATATGAGATATATAGATTATCTCGCTCGCCTCTCTCCTTCTCTCGCTCACCTCTCTTCCTATTTTAGTGTATCTAGAGCGAAAATACATGTCTCTAGGTGTATCTGACTTGATATCTGATATGACATTATTAATTAATTAGACAATAGATAATTATTTTAAACTCTGGGGAGAATTAATAAATATGATAGGAATGTTTATCTAATTAGGTAGTTTTTCCTAAACAAAAGCTCAAGGAACAAAAATTGGGCTTTCATCTCAGTTCATTTTTGGGTTGGGCACAAACATTAAATTATTGGGCCTTTTGTTACTTAAGGTAATGGGATCCTTCAGAAAGAATCTTTTTACCTTCACGAGGTAGGGTAGGGTTCACTTGTCAGATTTCACTGAATATATTATTGTTGTTTGTAATATTGGAAAATATCCATTAGTTTGATTATGTAGTTTCTGAAGATGTTTGGTTAGCTGAGAGAGACCCTCCCATCTAGTCGTAATAGTTTGTAGTTAACATCGATGTATACTCCATATATAATAACTAAACAACTAATTGTCCAAAGGGAAAAAGAAAAATAACATGCAATTCCTTATATAGTTTTAAGATAACTCATGTGTATTATCCGAACCATTTCGAATTTAATTAATACAACTAATATACTAGACAAAAGAAACATTTTATATTCAACAATTACAAAATATTTAGTGAAAAATTAATTCAATTTTTATGAAGGATCAATGTGATTTTTATCAATCAAGTCAAAAAGTTCATCACCAATCCCAAAACCAAGCATTCTTGCCATGTCTTTTGTCTTGAGCCTTGGCATTGGAATCTCATTTTGCTTCAACCAAGAATACACTACAAACACCTTATTCATCACAAACAATTCCAATGCCTCTGGATTGAATACTACTCCCATTTTCATACTCATCTGTCAAAACAAAGAAAAACTTTAAGATTTAAAAAGAAAAATGTCAAAAAAAAAAAGTTTGAATTAAAAAAAGGTTGCATTTTGCTTAATTGGTCAAAAGTTCTTGGCATAATGGTAAGAATTATTGTCATGTGATCAGAATGTCACATGTAGAAAGTAGTGATGGAATCAGAATTTTCACCAAGATGAGTTAAAATATTAAAAACTAAACACAAAGAAGTCAAAGAAATGCAACGTATATAGTATGTATATAGAAGGAACAAAAAGAATGATCTATTTACATAATGTTGTTTTCTGGCCAAGGGGTGTCGATTGACTTTCCTTTTAAAAAGGTAACACCTCTTTAGGTGGAAACTATATCTTGAAAAAAAAATGTAAGGTAAAACTGTGTATAATAAACCTAATGTAGTCCATCTCATCCTAAGGACCCGACAACAAAGGGGTGGAGCTAGGAGACGCAAAGGGATTCATCTAAAAATAAATTTATATACATAAGATCAATTTATATAAAGTAAGTATATACGAATTTTTTTTTTTGATTCTGCCGCTGTCTACCGATAGTGTAAACTTGGTGCACTAGTTGCCCAACTTTGTTTGGTTTAATCAGGAATTCAATACTAACTATACAACAAGTTAAAATAAACAAGTTAAAATACAGTAATTCTATGAAAATTCTTTACATTGTCAGTGTATATAAATTTAATTAAAGAATTATATACCTGATGGGGTACCAACATTGCTGCATAACGTGCAAGTTCTCCAGCTCTCCAATCCAATAAAATTGGCAACCATGGATAAGTAGCATCTAATCTAACAAACCATAGTCTTATATCTGGAAATTCTGATAATTCCCTAAGATCATATTTGTCTTCCCTTTTGTAATTTATTGTAAATCCAATTGTCCTTTCCATAAATTCTTTTGGCTTGGCTGTTACATTTTTTGCAACATTATTAAAATCATAGACAATGTTAATAACAATAAAAATAATTAATCTAAATAGTTGTTCATTCGACTAATTAAATTAATAATAGCGAGCAGGTATATAACATATGTATATTTATGTATAATCAATGTATATCAATTTATAAAAATAATGAGTAAATGTCCGGCTATTTGTGTGAAGATCCGATAAGATTTTGTGTTAAATTATTTAATTGGATAAAGATGAAAAAAAGTTCAATAAAAAAATCAACAAGATTACACTAGATATACTATTATTGTATTTTTCTCTACATATACCATGTTCAGTTTTTATTAAATCTCTCGTTTTAACGTTTAAAAAATTTGCCTTTAGAAAATTGATTACACTATAAGAAAAGTGTGAATTACATGGGGATTTTCATAGGGATTAGTATGAAAATCTATAGAAAACTTATTTTCCTGCAAATTTTCATACTAATTCCCAGGAAAATTCTCATGTAATTCACACTTTTCTTGTAGTGTTAGTAGTCCTTCTTAGAAATAGAATGAATTCGATTTTATACATACCCAAAAAAAAGTAATAAAAAAAAGGGAAAAAATAGATTCATTTTTCTTTTACTATTTAAAAACCGTGTGAGATAAAGGTTTCATTCACAATTTTGAATGTAAGAAAAAAAAATCCTTTTTTAGACTTGATTCTCACACTCTAGTTATTTTTCTTTGTTCACTTAAAAAAGTAACTGCTTCAGCTTTAACCACAACTAAAAGGCAATAATTTAAAAAATTTAAAAAAAAATTAGTAGTAAATTTTAACTTGTAATTATATGTTAATTATTATTTGAAAATTACTTTAAAAATACTATAGATATAATAATTATTAAAATATTTAACAGGCATAAATAAAGAAAAAATCGATTAACTCTCGAACTTTTAATTATATAACATAAATTAAAACGAAGAAAATAATAATTAGTGAGATAGTTACCAGATAAGGGTGATGAAATTCCAGTGGCATTCTGAAATGGGGATAAATCAAGATGTTGAATGATGTCATTATCTATTACAACTTCATATCTACCTTCTGATGGTGGCATTGGTGGAGGTGCTACTTCTATATCTGTTAAAAAATCGGAGTTAAAATTTAAAGTTTATTATTATTGAATTTATAGAATTTATACGCGTTACTCTAACTCCGCCCTAACTTAAGTGCTAAATAAAGTTAACTTTATTGTTGTGCATATTTAGTAGGAATTGAATGGACGAATTAACCAAGTATGCGCTAATCTTATCCTTTCAAAACAATAACATATGGATTATGGACATTGATCAATTGGAACATGAAAACATGAAGAAATAAAAGAAATAGACTAGGAACGACATTTTATTATTTTAATGAAATGGGAAAATATCAAATAAGAGATACTTAACAGACAAATAAAATTATTTCATATATTCAATAGGAATTGAACCGATGAATTAACCAATTATATATAAGTTAACCTTATCCATTCAGAATAATAACATATGGACATCATTCAATTGAATTTTTTTAAAGAGATAGATGAGAAACATCATTTGTTATGTCAATAACATCATAAGATAATGTATTTCAATAAACTTCGTAGCTTTTACTTAAACCTTATATCTATATTAGAAAATTTGTTAAATATTTAACTGCAAACTTAATAATGAATGAATGACAAGATTCAAAACCTAAAAACTTCAAATTTCGACTTCGATATGTATATAAAAATGAAAGTGTAGAATGTGCTTACTTTCTTGGTCATCATAAAGGGATAGGTCAAAATTTCCAGAAGGATTAAATGATACAAAGGTAGCAACTTGTCTCAAAGAAGAAGAAGAAGAAAAAGTGAAAGAAATAGTATTGGATTTGTGTGAATTAATAATAAATGGAACCAAAGAAGGAATTGTGTGTTTAAGTGTAGAAGAAAGTGTGTGTAATGGTCTTGTTGAAGCCATGGATAAACAAGAAATGATTATTTGTTTTTTGGATAGTTGAAAATATAGTTGTTTGTTCTTTTTTACTTATCACCTTTTTATTCTAGCCATGCGTTTAAAATTGCTTATATCCATATATTGGCTATTATGGGCAAAATTGTAAATATTGTATGGGCTGGCTACTTTTTGGACCAATTTGAAAATAACCATTTTTAATGGGGAAATATTATAAAATAGTATTGTGGATTTCAAACTTAAACAAGCGAATAATTCAGGATTATTAGTTATTGTATTTTTTTAAATTCATGACAGTGTTATGGATTTCCAATATAAAGAAAGAGAAACTTCATGATAATGTGAACCTAGTTTAGATAGAATAATAATACTAGAGTTATCATCCATTACTATGATGAGGTGAGTAAGATTTCAATGCTTTAGGGACGGAATTAAAATTTTCAATAATATATATATTTATTAATTGAAAAATAACCTATTTATGCAATATAATTTTTTGATGAAGCAGTGTAAAAAGGTGGCTCTGTCAATGCTCCAATGTAAAGCAGAGTTCTTGGGTTGGAGCGTAGGGAGCACTTCCTCTTTAGTAAGCCTTATAAGAGTGAATTCGAATTAGTCAGAACTTCAAAACAAGTATCGAACACATCTAAGAAGAAACAAAAAAGAATATCTACAATAGCAATAGCAATAATAACAATAAATTCAGTATGATTCCACTAATAGAATTTAGAGAAGTTAGTGTGTACGTAAATTTTATTCTTACCTTGTAAGGATAGAAAAATTGTTTCCGATAGAATTTTTTTTCTACTAGAGCTAATATATATAGCCGATTGAAACTAAGAAAATGTCTTCCTAAGAAAATTAATGTACCCTAAGGCCGGCCATTTTAATTATATTTGGGGAGATAGGCTTAATTAAAAATGCTTCAAGTTATATATTTCCACAAGCTAATTAAGTTTCAATTAATATTTGTTCATTTAATCATTGGGTGTTTTGATCTTCATGTGACTCATTCATCTCCTTTACTAGGTAAGTGGAGTTTCTACTTTTTCTTTTCTATTTATTTATCCATTGTAATCAATGATCATTTGTTTTCTATACGTGTTTTATTTTTCTGATAAATTTCTCTCTGAAAATTGATTAGTTTCTTTCTTCGCGCAAAGCTATAGTCTAACGACCTTCTATTGTGTTGCATAAATTGTTTTCGATGGTTTTTGAGATCTCCAATAAAAATTTTCACTGAAAAAATATGTGTTTCTAATAATATCCCATGTTAAAAGAGAATTTAAAAATAACATTATCTCATTTAATGATAAGGAGAATTAGGAAAAAGTCAAGGATTACTTGTGACCATGTCTAAAGATCTTCTTCTAATTATTAATTTGGCTATCACTAACATGGATTATATTCTACCAACAATATATCATGTTTATTAATTATTTATTTTATCAAAATGTATTTGCACCCAAATCTTTTTAAAATATGAGATTTATAATTTTAAAAGAATAACATATATAAATTATTTTTCATAACATGTAAATGTTACTGATGAAATAAAAATCTCTTACACTAACGATTAAAATGTATACACTAATGATGAATTGTAATATATCGATTTAAACTAAGATAATATATTCCTCCTTAAATTTGATTATTATTTCTTAATTAGAGAAGTACCCTAGGGCCGGCATGTGGGATTAATTAAATTGGGGAAAATTTATATTATTGCCCACAAACTAAATTTGACATTGTTAAAAATAAAATAAAAGAATTCCTTTCATATGATTCAATATTTTATTCTTCTCCAATGGCAGGTAAGATATGTAGGAATCATATTTTGGCCAGGTGTAAAATAATTTTAAAAAGATATAACGCATAGATAAGGGATTTTAATTTAATTTCAATGGATAGCTAAACATTCAAATTTTGAGAATGTATGAATATTTAGATATTTTAATTTGTCCTAGTTGTATATAGTGGATATTCAACGCTATATGACAAATAAATTTTGAAAATGTCTAGATGATCATTTTGTAAGTTGAAGTGTTTATTTATTAGTGGAACCAAATTTAAGTATCTATTTATGTATTATACCTATAGTTTTAAAAAGACATTATTATACATGGATAGACATCTTAAAATTGACCTTAATTGACAATTAAATACTCCAACTTTGAGAAAACATGCACATCTAGACATCTGATCAACTAGTGATCTCCATTGTGTCTCGTGGACACTCACGGACATTACACATAAATTTGGAGGTGTCTAGATAATTTTGTTAGTTGGAATGTTCAACTGAGATAATATTTCGAGATGAGTTGAGGTGTTTAGACGTATATTTTCAAAATTGGAAGTGCTTAATTATCAGTTAAGATCAAATTAAGACGCCTAATTATATATTATGCCTTTTTAAAAATATATTTAGGTATTTTTCGACTTTTTAAATCTGTCAAAAAGTGAGCACATTTAATCTTTTTGTCAAATATATTATTTTTAAAAAAGCCTGGTTTGTAAATTTAACAGATCAATTTGATAGAAACTCATTTTAGGAGGTGACATTTTGCAGTTTGCTCTATTTTTTGCGCTATTTATGTTGTCTGATATAATTTTTTGACGTCTAATTTCTATTATTTTATATATTATGATGTCTGATATAATTTTTGATGTTGCAATTTTTTATATTTATTATTTACATTAGAATTTTCTCGTGTTTGAAAGTAATAGGAGAAAATTGCAAAATTGAGGGATGGAGTTATATTTCAAGAGATAATATTTCCGGTAAATTCAATTTATATATTTTCTAAATAATATTCATGTTTGAATGAAGATATTTCTTGATATTCACTTCAACATTTTTTTTGTGTGTTAAAAGAATATGTACATATTATGCATATGGACTAACACGAATTGTAACAGAATAGTAATTAAGTAGAGTATTTTTCAATCCTTTATTTTAATTTGATAAATTACATCAGGATTTCTTTTTATTTTTATTTTCCATTATAAATTTTAGATTTGAATCCTAAATATAAATTTGTCTTACTTAATTGGGGTCGATTTTCTTTGGCGATAATTCCAAAAATAATAAATTGATTGACTTTAAAGGGGGAAACAATATTTATATGCTATGCGTACATCAAAATAACAAATGCAATACGCACATTTATAAATTAATCATGGCTAGTTGCTATGTATTTTTAGTTTAATTTTTATTGCTAAAATTAAATTATTTCATTTGATGTAAATACCCAATGTAGAAATCTCACTAACCTTTTAATCTTATGAATTTGAAAAATAATATCATTTTCATTTTTGGAGTGAAATAATGGATCCCCTTAAATATTAAATCATTGTCCAAAAATGAATTGATACTATATTTAATATCTATTATATTGTATCATTTTTGGAAATTGATTTAATATTAAATAATTTATGTACATAATATTCCAAAAATAATTTGATATATATTTGTTTGAACATAAATATTTTCAAAAATATTTGGAAAAAAACTTGGCAAATATTGTCTGACATACGCTTTGCCATTATTTGGCAAGTATATTTTTTGCAAACAATCCAAATTTCCAAATACTAGAATAGTATTTCGACCAATTATTTGGAAATTTTTAAAAATTTAAAAATTATCCCAAAAATTTTATATTTTATAAAACATCCGTCATTTATAGTTTTGAGCTAAATTTAGTTATGGTTTATTGTACAGAATTTATACATACATACATATATATATATATATTAAATAGTTTTTATTCGAGCTTGATCTCCGAAGTCACTTCCAATCACAAGTAGTAATAAAAATAGTATTTTTCTTCTTCAGATTCATATCAATTGTGTTTCTTGTCATGACTTTTCATGAAACATATTCATCATACAATGATAAATACAAACTTAGGGTTATAAATCATATATATATATTTTTTTAAATTAAATATTTCTCTCAAAATCTATGGCTGGTCAAACTTCACCCAAAAATGACTTGCCAAAGATATTTGAAAAACTATGGTCAAACGCCAGCTTAATATCTACTATATTGTATCCAAAGAATTTCTTATTTAATATTAAATCAATGTCTGAAAATCAATTCAATATTATATATTACCTTATTTTATATTAAATTAATGTCCAAAAATGAATTATTTCATTTAATTTCTTGGATTTGCTTTTAAAACATTAATTGTGTAGATAAGGAAATATTTTTAAATCTTGAAGTATTATTAGTAGATACTTTTTTTTATTTTTGGGTAAGCTTATTAGTAGATACTTACTCCAATCAAGTTTGGATTATACTTAAACTTATTAACTAATTTGACCATATATTCAAATTTTGTCTTTTATAATTGGTTCTTTGTACCACATTGTTTGTAACTCCTAATATCTAAATTTTGTAAACTTATATAAAGGTCTATTGGTCCTTAATATAAAGTTTTATTTCTTTCAAGAAGTTAGCATGGGTATATCAGTCTAGAATACAACTTCTTACCCAGGTAACCATTTATCCCATGCCTTTTTATTTTCATTTTTGTTCTTTTACTTCTTAAAATTTTATTTTTGTCAAATAGTTTTTCATGTTTATCTTTTTCTATAGATTGCCTATTATGGGTCGATCGATCCGATCGAATTTAATGGATAACTAGTCAAAAATCGAACAAAAAGGATTTTAGAGGATAACTAATAAAAATCAAATGAAAAGGATGGTATAAAAAGTTGTTTGGTATAAAAGATCGATTTAAATGAAAAGGGTGCGTGGAGTGAAAACGTCTGGATAGATAAAAAAATTGATCAATTCGATCTATGAAAATCGGTGGACTAGGTTGATTAGTTAATTGACGAGAAAAAAATGATAAAATGTTGTGTTTCAGTGAGTTTAAAGGTTCAGTTGCTAATGTCTTAACTATAAGGATTCAACTGACAAACAGAGACAAATACAAAGGTCTTCTAGGTCATTCTGTCTTTAAAAAATCGTGTAATTTTTTTAATTCATATTTTTCTTGACTTGGTTATTAAAGTTAAATGTCTTTATAGAATGATCTGATTGTATTAGTAATATAGATAGACAAATGTGTGAACTTCAAAAAACCGTTCAAATTTTTTATTTCACATTTTTCTTTTTAACTTTATTGTTATAATTAAATGTTTTTATAAAAAAAAATGACAACTACATAAACATCTCACAATATATATTAATTGTATAGCTGTTCGTGCAAATAATTTATTTCACGTTTATCTTGACATTACAACACATCAAGATGAAGTCAAACAACAACTAAATTAAATAAAAAAATAACATTAATATTCTCCTATTAATTATTTATATCAATTATCTATAACTTTTCATATATCCTTTTTATTTTCAGTCTCTTGAAGAACAACAACAAAAAAAATTGTTTCATCATGGAGGAAAAAAGAGTAGGAATTATTGGAGGTGGAATTAGTGGTCTTTTAGCATGCAAATATACATTAGAAAAAGGTTTAATTCCTATAGTTTTTGAAGCTTCAAATGCAATTGGTGGTGTTTGGACACAAACAATTGAATCAACAAGGCTACAAAGTCCAAAAAGGACATTTGAATTTACTGATTTTCCATGGCCTAAAAGTGTTAGAGGAAGGTATCCTCATAACAAAGAAGTTTTGAAGTATGTTGAAGATTATGCAAAGCATTTTGGGTTAATGGGATATATTCAATTGAATACTAAAGTTATTGGGATTAATTATGTTGGAGTTTGTGGTGATGATATGGATTCTTGGGAGTTTTGGAGTGGAAATGGGAATGCATTTGGCTCTGAGGGGAAATGGAAAATCTTGGTGCAACATGAGGACTTCACCACTCAGGTACGATCAGATTTACTGTTTATTTTTTCGTAATTGGCGTACATAAATTATTATATAATATTAATTTACATGGTTATATATATTATACATGTATTATATATCTGTCGGTTATTTTTAATATAATATAAAGACTTCACCATTCAGGTATATCAGATTCAATGTATATTTTTTTCTAATTGATATACAAAGGTTATTATAGTTGTCACCATTCCCATCACCTAGCACCATTTATAACCACACTAAGGTAAGTTTATCATTACCTCTACTTACTTCCACAATCATCGTCACAATCAACCAACATTACCATCAATTACAACCTCAACCAACACACACAACCATTACGATCAATCATTACCATCATGAAAATCATACAAAAAATATTTTTCTAATAACTTTAATATTTAGAAGTGTATTATATGGTATAGAATATTAATGAACAAGAGCTTTAACACATTTGATCAATTACTATCAGTATATAAAAATTAAACTTTTATTCTGTTGTAATCGTTTCAGGAATATGAAGTCGAGTTTTTGATTCTATGCATTGGAAGGTATAGTGGTTTAGCAAATATGCCGGAGTTTCCTCTTGGTGAAGGACCGGACATTTTCGCCGGAAAAGTGATACATTCTATGGATTTCTCAGCCATGGACAATGAAAGTGCTAGAGAACTTATTAAAGGGAAGAGAGTTGCGGTTATTGGTTCTCAAAAATCAGCTATAGATATCGCGGCTGAATGCGCGAATGTTAATGGTAAGAAATAACGTAACTTTATTTGATGATAACATTTAAGTTATGTATACTGATAATATGCATATTTTTTAATTAATGTGGTTGTATGTTTTATGACTTAGGGCCTGAAATTCCTTGTACATTGGTACAAAGAACAATACCATGGGCACTCCCTAGTGGATGCTTTTGGTGGGGAGCTACTCTTGGAAATTTATATGGTAGTCGATTTTCAGAGCTCTTGGTTCACAAGCCTGGCCAAAACATTATATATAGTGTGGTGGCCTCTCTACTTGCTCCTGTGGTAAAGTTTCTTGATTTATTTTATGTGTTTTAATTTGATTTCTTCAAAAAAATTTAAAAGTAATTTTTTTTTTTACATGATATGATGTATCTTAAACTAAAGATATTTATAATGTTTCAAAATGCCTTTATTGAATTGTGTGGTGTATAACCTGTCATATAGAACAGTAATTGGAATAAAAAAATATTTTTTTTTCTCAATTTATGTATATATTTTTCTTTTTAGTATTTACCCAAAAAATTGACATTTTCTTATATATTTTTTTAAAAAAATTGAATGTGAACTTCTCATTTTATCTTCATTGAAATTTTTACAGTTACACAAATATTTATGAATTTTATTAAATACAAGTGTTTTTTCTTTAAATAGCTTTCTTCCTTAAATTCCTAGCCTAGTCAAAGGGTTAATACTAATTACCCAAACAGAGTGTTTACTCCAAATCAATGAAATTTTACTATGGTTAAGTTATTAATCAATAACAATTGTGTATATTTGAACATATGTGTCATGCATTCATTAGTTTAATGTGTAGACATACATCAGGCGTTTCACATAAATCGAAAAAACAGAAGTAATTATTCATTTGTATGATACTATTTGCTTTATTAATTGAACAATATATTATTTATTTCAGAGATGGGGTTTCTCAAAATTTGTGGAGAGTTATATTGCATGGAAGTTACCATTGAAGAAATACAACATGGTACCAAAACAAAGTTTTCTTGAAGACATGTCTTCTTGCAAGTCCTTTTTATTGCCTGATAATTTCTATGGCAAAGTTGAAGAAGGAAGCATTGTTCTTAAGAAAATACAACATTTTTCTTTCATCAAACAAGGGTTAATTCTTGATGGAGAAGTTGATAAGCCAATAAAAGCTGACCTTGTTATCTTTGCTACTGGATATAAAGGTCAAGAAAAATTGAAAAATATGTTTTCCTCAAAAAAGTTTCAAAATCACATAGTGGGATCACCAAACTCAGTTATTCCTCTTTACAGGTACACATCACTTTTAGTACTATCTCGTCTTTTCGTAGACATTCACTTGCATATCACATGCATGAATGCTTTTTGAATCGTGTAATAAGGTCTAGAGTAGTTTAATAAGTTACTAGCTTAGTGTTATTGAAAAAAAAACACACACACACTCCCACAAGGAGAAAGTATAATAAAGTTGAAAAATTCCAAATTTACCCCTACATTATGGAAATGTTTAAAAGTTATAAAATTACCCCTTGTTGTTGTAGCCCTAGTTATACTTTGGGGCTATTGATAATGTTGTTTTCATCGCTATTTTCTTTTCAGTCATGCTTTGATTTCACTTCTTTTGAGCTGATGGTCACAACCTGATCTCTATCCTCTCCGGACTCCACTTATTAAATTACACTAAATATATTGTTGTAGTCATGGTAATAAGATCCATGTTCATGATATAATTTCCCTTTCTTTTTTTCTTTTTGCAAAATCTTGGCATTTATGTTAATATTCGCGTAGTAGTTTATTACTACTTGTTGTTTCTTTTGTTTGTTCACATCTTGTTATTTAAGCCGAGGATCACATACATCCTATCCTCTCCAGACTCCACTTGTAGAATAACACTGATATGTTTGGCAGGCACATAATACATCCAAGAATACCAAACCTAGCAATAATTGGATACTCAGGGAGCATAACAAATCTCCACACATCTGAGATGAGGTGCCAATGGTTAGCACATTTTCTTGATCAAACATTCAAGTTGCCAAGCATAAAAGAGATGGAAAATGAGATACAAAAGTGGGAAGATTACATGAAAACATATGGTGGAAAAGAGTATAAAAGGAGTTGTATTGCAGCACTACACATATGGTACAATGATCAATTGTGCAAAGACATTGGGTGCAAAAATAGAAGAAAGAAGAGTTTCTATGAAGAATGGTTTCAACCATACTTGCAATCAGATTATATTAGGCTAAGTCCTAATAATTAGTCCTATTAAGTATTTCGTATATTTTGTTGCGCCTAAAAGTTATTTTTCGGAATTTTTTTTAGAGTAAGTCATTTTTTATTTAAATATTTTTCATCAAATGGGGAGACAAAATGACTTTCCTCAATTGTGGGCCGAAGTTATACCTATATATCTTTGACTTTCCTTAGTTCTCTATTAAGTCTTTTGGATATTTTGTTGAGATAGAAGTTATTTTTTGAGATTTTTTTTTTAATATAGGAAGAAGTGTTTGGATTGACTTTTTAAAAGTGATTTATAAGCTAAAAGTTAAAAGTTCTAAGTTGGTTTTACTATTAAGTATTTTGGAAATTTTATTACGATAAAAGTCATTTTTTGATGTAAATAAGTTTTTGTTGTTTGTCTAAAAATATTTTTCATCAGATGGAAAACTAACTTTCTTCATTTGTGGGCATAAGCTAAAACTATAGATCTTTGGTTTTCCGTCCTATTAAGTATTTTGTATATTTTTAGTGCGGTAAAAGTCATTTTTTGAAATAATAAATCATTTTCTGTTGTTTGAATGTTTGAAAATATTTTTGATCATCAGAGGAAAAATGACTTTCCTTAGTTGTGGACTGAAGTTACAACAATATATCTTAGACAATAGGAATTTATTTTTGAGGTATGATTTGTGTTATTTTATCCTTAATTATACGTTTTGAGATCAATTTCCTTTATTAAATGTCACTTTATCTTTTAATGGATCAATTCGATGTCAATCTAAAAAATCAATAATGAATTTGAGTAATGAGGTTTAAGAAATTAAAAGTTAATAGGTTTAAAAAAGAGAGAAAATGGTCAAAATCCCTCCTAACCTATTGTTAGATTTTTAACTAGACACTCATATAACATTTAAAAGTGAAATATATAACCCCTTAAAACGTCATAATCAGACATGTGTCTGTAGTGAAATACACCCACTTAACACATGTATTTAACTAGTTAACTATTATTTTTTTTCTCCTTCATCTTCTTCTTTTCTTCTTTAACCATTTTTTCAATCCTAATTTCTTAAAGATTGATTTGGAGAAAATATGGGCAACAACAACGACGGCGATGGTTATTTAAGGTTGGTGAATGGTGGTTTAAAAATAAACTTCACTCTCTCAAGAAGAGTGAAACACATTCACTTTGCGAGATAAACAATTAAGAAGGTAATAATTTTATTTTTAAATATTTCAGCAAATGATAGAACTCCGTAAAGTATGAATATATGGTTGAGAATCCAACATATGCATCAAATTGACTAATAACATAACTATCCCTCAATTCCTGAGATTTTCAATTATATAAGGAGTATAATACATTAAACTAAAACATGACATAAAAAATAATTTTAACACATTATATCCAACATTATTTTTATACACGTTACCAAATGATGTAGTATTATTTTTCCAATACCTTTGGCAAAAGACCCTCGAGAGTAAAACTAAAATAAACATGGCGTGGCCAATATTGATCCTCAAACAAAAGAGCTAACTTTGGTGACGACAAAAATGAACCAAAATCACAAAAAAATTCCTCCTTTTCTTCTCTCCATTGTGAAAACACCCATATATATAGGCTTGTTTATGTATCTCTACACTCACAGAGAATCAAATCGGAAGGGGAAAAGACAAGAAAGCCCTCATCAGTTTTAGCTGAAGTTCATCAATGGCTACTGCTACTGCTTCTGCTTCAGTTTCTTTGAATCATCATCGTTCTGTGGTTCCAAAACATCATGGGGTTTCTTTGAATTCAAGAATTGGTGTTCCTACAAGGTTTTCCTCAAATGGGTACACTTCAAGAATCAGGGCTACCTCTGCTGTTGCTGTAGAACCGGTAATTTTTGGAATTGTGAAAGTTTGAACCTTTTTGTGTTTTTCACCGTAGTGATTTCTGATGTTCTTGTGACCCACAAATTGGAACTTGAGAATTTATCAGTATAAGTCTTTTTTGAGCAGCACATATTCTATTGGTGTCCGGGTCAGCTTTTTCACATCTCCACTAATTCCACAGAATATCTGACACCTCCATTAATAGGTAGCACGTAATTCTATCCACCAAGGTTAGAACACATGGAAGAAATCACCTAGTGTTTTTTTCTCCGCTGGGATTTGATTGTGAGACCACGATAGATTGATGATGTACTGAATGATTTTCGGCTATTGCTGCTACATTGATGTAATTATTAGCTAATCATAACCATATTTTCAATTTGGGAGCTAAGTTTTTATGATGAGTGTGTTGACTCCAATTGGATGCTGGGTAATGTTAGACTGTGATGTGTATCAGTGTATGAATGATAAAATTGAAATATTTATCTTGTTTTATGGCTCAACTCTTATTAAATCAAGAAAGTTGATTATAGTTATACTTCTTCGTTGATGTATCGGATCATGATCAAGTGTTACAATCAATGAGTGTTTTGCTGAATAATTGCCTTTCTTCATTCTCGCCTTTGTTGTTCCATTAAAAGTTTAAAACTTAGGTGATGCATTACCTTTTGGTTTCAGTTTATGTATAGTTTTCACTCTTGTCTTGTTCAGGAATTGAGAACTCCAGCTCAGGATACTACGGAAGCTGAATTGTTTGCTTGCCCAATTTGTTATGAACCTCTTATAAGAAAAGGGCCTTCAGGATTTAATGTGTAAGTTTAGTTTTTCAGATAGAAAATAACAGTGACTCAAGGTGTGGCGTTATTGTTGTTTGACTTTGAATTTAAAACTTGCAGACCTGCAATCTACAGATCAGGCTTCAAATGCAGAAAATGTAACAAATCATATTCAAGCAAAGATGTCTACCTTGATCTCACTGTTACTTCTGGAACAAAACAATACAATGAAGTTAAACCAGCTCGGAGTGAACTATTCAGGTATTAGCGATGTTTCAAGATTCATGTCATTGCTTGACTAAATTAAGCATTTCTTCTTTTTTCCTGTAAGTAGCTCTCCAAATAAAGTGCTGAAAATTCCCTTGATCTGTTTTCGAGCTGTTTTTTTCGCCTGGCTTCCGTTTTCGTTGGACTCCCTGATGCATCAAGTAAAAGCTTGTAATAAAGGACTTTTAGGTGTCATCTATTTTTTTTTAATTTTCCAGATGTTTATTTCTAATTGCTGCTGCTCTTACCCTTTCCTAGGAGTCCAATTGTTTCATTCTTGTATGAGAGAGGCTGGCGTCAAAATTTTAACCTAAGTGGTTTTCCTGGTCCTGATGAAGAGGTAAAAAAAATTTATTGCTCAGATTAGATGTATCTTAGTAGCTTTATGGGTTGGATAACTAAATATTAATCGAAAAGTAGCTATGCTCTTTCATCTTCCTACATATATAATCGTTGTTTCTTACCTATTAACTTTTCCATGTTGGAGAAAATTTAGGCATGAGAGGTTTAAGGTGTTTGCCACTTAATGAATGCCTCTTCTCTCAAAGGATTATGTAATATCTATAGACAAAAGCTTTAGAGTTTTTACTTTTACATCTTTCGTCTCCAATTAGTTTGACTAATTTAGAGATCAAGAAAATGTAGCTATAGTATGGCACTCATAGAGTAAAAACTTGAAAGTAATTGTGCAAAATTGTGAAACTCGAATTAGTATTCGAATAGTTTTTGAATTTTTTTTCCCAGTACCTTGATCTAGTGGCAAGAATGCAACGTGCCAACGTACTCTGCATCTCTGCCGCAGACTAAAGCATATGGTGTAAGGTCACCAAGCATATGGTGATTTCTTGAACGGTGAAGGAGAATATCATAGACACATTTTCACACTGATAAAAATAAAATTATGGTTCCTTCCTAATGTATAAACTAACTGAAAACCGCTTTCCATAACCATAATCTGACCACCTAATATGTCAATATATGATAATTGAAGAATTTGTTCATGGATTCAAAATATGATAACTCAATTGATTTCATTACATGGAGAACCTCCTTGACTATATAACAATAACATTAAGGAAAAGAGTGAAACTTATAATTTATCTTGTATAGTCCAGTGATGGCTCACGGCTGCGTGATTGTCCTTTTGATATTAAATGCAGTTTAAGATGGCTCAAGAGTACTTTAAAGTTGCTGAAGGTGGTGTTCTTGTTGACGTTAGCTGCGGTAGTGGATTGTTTTCCAGGAAATTTGCCATATCTGGGGCGTACTCAAGAGTCGTTGCACTTGACTTTTCTGAAAACATGCTTCGCCAATGTTATGATTTCATCAAGAATGACGAGAGTATCATAAGCTCGTAAGTGGTTTTCTGTCTAATATAAGATATCAAGTCATTGAAATCTCATTAGTCAGAAATTGTCTTTTTAGACAAGAAAAAATTGAATTTCTCTTTCTATATAAATTTGCAGCAATCTAGCTCTTGTAAGGGCAGATGTTTCCAGATTACCTTTTCCCTCTGGATCTATTGATGCTGTGCATGCAGGTGCGGCCTTGCATTGTTGGCCATCTCCGTCCAATGCAGTAAGTTTTTCAAATTTTGATCTTTTCTGGGCATTCGTTATAACTACATTTCACTATAACGGCTTAATTTTCTCTAGAGATTCTCTGGATCAAACACTTAACCCTACACTAACATTTACGTCTCTAACCATACTATGAGGACTCACGTAAACATGAGACTTAGTATAAGTGTTACCAAAAACCTAGTCTTAATCCCAACTAGTTCGTATTGGCATGTAAGGATCCCTTGCTTTTATTATGTTCTGTTACTTAATTCTACATTGATTTCAATAGCTTGTCGATCCTTGTACTTGTAATATTGATACAATGAGTCTTACCGGAACAGTTTTCCCAACTTGCGATTCGACTTTACGGTGACTTATCCATGTAAATTGGGAGATAATTGTAGATCTATATCAGTGGAAGCTGCAACACAGATGACCCTTTATCTTCTGAATGAACAAATTTACCGTAATTATTCTCATGTGCTCAATTTACTCTGCATGAACAAACTTTGCCATTTTCTGATACATAATAACCACGGAGTTCTTCTTTTTCTTCACACCAGTTTAACACTTAACGACATATCTATCAACAATTCCATTATTTAATATCACCAAGTGCAAACAGTACAACTGATTCTGGGCCTAGAAAGTACTATTTTAGGATACCAACTCCGAGCCCCTAAGAATCTGATAAGGAAACTTTTTGCTAAAAATATGAGCTCATTTTAAGGGAAGAAAATGGAAGTTGATAAATATTTGCGGTTGAAATTTAACCTTCACAAGTTAGGGGTAAAATCTGCGTACATACCACCCTTCCCGGACTCCACTTGTGGGATTACACTAGGTATGGTGTTGCTGATGTTTAATTTGGATTGCTGCCGCATAGTTTTATTTGAACTCGTTGCTGCTAGCTAAAGTTTAACAATTTATGGCACTCTCAAGTTCAATGAATGAAGTTGAGTTTACAATTGATTATGCTGTTATTTGTTTGCCAGATTGCTGAAATTAACCGGATTTTGCGTAGTGGAGGTGTATTCGTTGGTACTACATTTCTTCGAGTCAATCCTTCAGCTCCTACGATATTCAGGGCCTTGGAGCAGGTAAATTTCATTTTCCATCTCATGATTATACACTATACTTCAAAACTTAGAGTCTAATTTTCTCCATTTTAGCATCACATGAACTTGATTGATTATAGTGGTAAAAGATTCGGTTACCACCAAAACATGAGAAAACATAAAATTCTTGGACATGAACTGAAGAACGCCAATATAGTCATGAGGACATCGGAAAAAAGGCTCGTATCTGATAGATAGATAATCGTTTCTGTCAAATAGATATGAAAGTAGACTTCCTTTTTGATCGCAGAGTGCTCTACGGACGTACAGCTATTTTACTCAAGAGGAGATTGAAGACTTGGTGACAAGCTGTGGTCTCATCAACTATACCAGTAAAGTTCAGAGCTCTTTTATCATGTTTTCCGCACAAAAACAATGATCGTTTGGCTGGTATAAACGCGTTATTTTTCCTGTTTTGGTATATGTTTGCACTCGTTTCGATGTGCAATCTATCTCAACCCTGCAAAAAATAGTATATACAGTACATAAAAGTTGATTCAGTCTGTTAAAGAACATTCTTTCTTGTGAATAATACACTGCTGGTGTAACTAGACACTATAGTGTAGCATATCAGCTCATGTAATAATCCTTGGACTTGAGTTATTTCGAGATTATAATTCTTTGGACTAATTTATCTGAACCGAGAGGTGGGATAAAATAACACCAAGCTTGATGAGATAAGGTGGGATATTATCCCACGAACCAAACGACCCCTTCGTACTTGCCCTTGACTGGCTGAATTCAGTTTCTTTATTCAGACAGTACATTTGGATCAGTATTTTAAAAGGCAGGGGCGTGAGGCGAGACGAGGCGTTATACTTAGTACCAAGCAAGGTGTAAGCCCCGAGTCATGATGCGTAAGTCCTAGAAAGAAAAAAAAACTTCAAACATGGTTATACAAGTATAAATAATGCGATGATATCAAAGTTATTAATGGATACAAATAGAATTACAATTTCTTAAAATAGTTTACTATCATACTATGTAATTTGCCTTACTAAAAAGAAAATAATCAAAAAAAATTATTAGTATTATAATTAAAACATCACTCCTTCATAAATAAAAAAGGCATAATACATAAATGTGTCTTTTAACTTGGTCTCATTTTACATTTATGTCCTTTAACTTTGGGTGTGCATAAGTAGATACTTAAACTTGTATAAAGTAGACATATGAGTCCTATGTGGCATAATATGCGTAGGATGCCACGTAGGATGCAAATTACCATGTAGGATGTCAGGTAGGACGTGTGTATTTATTTGTTCAACCTTATACCAGTTTAAATGTCTACTTGTACAAGCTCAAAGTTCAAGGACATAAATGTGAAATGAGGCCAAATTAAAGGGCAAATTTTTGTATTATGCCTAAATAAAAAAATAAAATTACTTTCAAATAGAGAAATAATAAAATATGATAATTTTGAGATAGAGAACAAAAATCTGAACAACAATGATAAGTGAAGATGCAAAATTTGGTTATGTATTACGAAAAAACTTTTAAGCATCATTCATTTATTAGAGAATTACGTAGGTCAACAATATAACTAGGGAATTTGGAACATAATTAGCCTAAGAACTTTTAGTCGAGCCTCGAGCATTGGACGTTAGGCGTGTTTAGAAAGTACAGTCGGTCCTCAAACGTTAGGCGTGTTTAGAAGTACAGTCAGTCACTTAAGATATAAGCCTCACAAAATTAAGCCCAACACGTGACATAACACAAATCAATTTGAGTGTATTTCACGTGAATTGTCACGCAAGACATGTATATCTACGTGTTTAACTTTTTATAAATTTAAGTATTTATTTATGTGCACAAATAATTGAAAAACATAAATATCATCTAAAGCTAAATTAAAAGGCGTGTCATTTAAGTATTTCAGTATTAACTAAATTTTTAATACTGAAAATTATGATCCTAGCTCACACATCCAAATACAAGCGAAATGAAAGAAAAAGGGTTGATAGATGAAGAAGAAAAATGAGTTTTAAAGGAATTAAGTACTGGAAAAGAACAAAAATATTAGTAATAGACAATCAACTAATTAGCTCATTATAGTAGGTGATATACATGTCATGTGATAAATGAAATTTATGATTAAATTTAGCTGTCACACCCCAATTAATGATTTTTCTATATTTAGAATTAGAACTCCAACTCAAACTCGAAATTTGGGATTAAGATATAGTAGTCTCATTCATTCTTGTACTATTCCGTTCAATTTAAATTGTCATAATTTTATTTTATTTTAGAGTCAAACGATAATAATTTTGACTAATATTTTATGATGTATTTTTTCATCATATTGATATACAAAAAATTGAAATTAATAGTACTTTTCGTATAGTTTTTGAATATCTAATTTTTTTTATTTAAAATATTGAATTAATGTAATCTAATTTAACTTTAAAAATCAATCTAATTAACTTTTGAAAAGGCCAACACACGACATTGAGGGAATACTTGTTTTCAAACATTTTGATTACACATAAACTACAACAACCACCAAAAATAGAAATAACTAAACTAACAAAAAGCTACTTCTAAAGATGACAAAATTGATTCAAAATCACAAAAAAAATTCCTATTTTTCTTCTCTCCATTCATACTCACAGAGAATCAAATCGAAAGGGAAAAAGACAAGAAAAGCCTCATCAGTTTTAGCTGAAGTTCATCAATGGCAACTGCTACTTTTGCTGCTTCTCCTTCACTTTCCTTGAATCATCATCGTTCTTTGGTTCCAATACAACGTGGGGTTTCTTTGAATTCAAAAATTCGTGTTCCTACAAGGTTTTCCTCAAATGGGTTCACTTCAAGAATCAGGGCTACCTCTGCTGTTGCTGTAGAACCGGTAATTTTTGGAATTGGGAAAGTTTGCAACTTTTTTTTTTTCTTTTTCTGTCTTCTGTTGTTTTCGTTCGTTTTGGTAAAAGTGAGAAAAACCCCAAAAATATTGGAACTTGAATTTATCAGTATGAGTATCTTTTTGAACATCAGATGTTCTATAGTGTTTGTTAGTTTTGTGGGGTTCTTGTTTAATTTTGAGATAATGGTCAAAAATCACTTTTTCCCGAGTTTCATATTTCAACTGATCAGCTACCTTGTTCCATTTTCCTACCTGATGTATCAACATGTTATGTATTAAACATACGTAGTTGAGTAGATGGCGATAGTACAGGTAGAAAAAAAGAACAATTGATAGTTGGTCTAATCAACTTTGAGGTGTGTTATACATAGACGAAGTTAGTTTAGGTAGAAAATGAGAGTAACTGATAGTTGGGGTGTGAAACTCGTGAAGAAGTGATAGTTCAGGTGTGTTTATGACCATCAAGCCTTTAATTTTTGGGTTTACTGTTTTACTTAAGTTGTCGGGACCATAGACTGATGATGTATGGAATGTTTTTGGCTTATCGCTGCTACATTCATGCAACTGTTAGCTTATTGTAACAACAGCATATCCGATGTAAAATCTCACAAGTGGGGTCTGGGGAGGGTAGAGTCTAGAGTGTATGCAAACCTTGCCCCTACCTTGGAGGGTAGAGAGGTTGCTTTATGATAGATTCTCGGCTCATCTTTGCTAATTGTAAATATAATTTAAATTTGGGAGCTAAGTTTTTATGATGAGGGTGTTGAATCCAATTGGATGCAGGGTAATGACTCAACTCTAATTAAGTCAAGAAAGCTGTTCATAGCTATATTTCTTTGATTTTCCACGTTGATGCATAGGATCGTGTTCAAATGTCACATTGATGTATAATCTTTTCTGCTGTCTTATTCAGGAGTTGAGAACTCCAGCTCAGGATGTTACGGAAGCTGAATTGTTTGCTTGTCCAATTTGTTATGAACCACTAATAAGAAAAGGCCCTTCAGGCTTTAACGTGTAAGGTTTAGTCTTTCAGGTAGAACAATAACAGTGAGTCGAGGTGTGGCCTAATTGCTATTTCACTTTGAATTTAAAACTTGCAGACCTGCAATCTACAGATCGGGCTTCAAATGCAGAAAATGTAACAAGTCATATTCAAGCAAAAATATCTACCTTGACCTCACTGTTACTTCTGGAACAAAAGAATACAATGAATCTAAGCCAACTGGGACTGAGCTATTCAGGTATCCTAGGGCTGTTTCAAGTTTCTTGTTTATGTTTGATTCAGTGTTATCAAAAGCAAAAAAAACACAAAAAAAGCCTCTAAGGTCTGGTGGGGATTTAAGCGCAAACAAAGACTAGGCTTTAATGAAAGAAAGGTGCGAAGGGAGAAAAAATACAAATATAAATGTTTAGTCCAAGACTAATAACTATAAGC
>JAJOOR010014284.1:0-29885 GCA_036250505.1 Solanum acaule | reverse complement strand
GATTGATACACTTACCATCAATTCATATAAAATAAAATAGATAATCTCACCTTCAAAAATAGTCACTGAAATATAACCATCACCCAACCTTAATTGAGCTACTCCATCATTTGCAATGTTTCTTATATTTATATGTGCAAACAAGATGTAACTGCAAAGCATAATAATTTGTATGGTAAAATGCCATTAAATGTAATGACTTTTCACATTTTTGCATTTATTAATTTGCAATGAAACTTACCTTTTAAATTTCTTAATTACTACATTAATTTCTACATTTCCTTATAGAAACATACACAATACAAGGAAAACAAAATAATTTTAGGAGAAGAGCTAATTAGTATGGTAAAGAATATCCTATATATGGGTATGTATGCTTTGTCTATACACGTATTAAAAAGGTGAAAAAAATTTGAAGAATAAAACTGATTAATAATTAATTAAATGATCACATAATTAGGTCTAATTAAAGAAAGAAAATAACGCTTATATTTCAATGAAGAAGAAACCAACTAATTTTCAATAATTATTACATTGATTGCTACATTTATATCAATAGTAATAATAAAGAATAATATAAATAGATCAACATTAATTTAATATAATATTTTAAATCCTAAAATAAAGAGAAAATTCTCAAAAATCTGAGAAAAAAGATAATTAGAAATTCTGATCAAAGAACTATGCTACATCAAATTTTCCATTTCCTCCTTTATATATATATATATTATTACGCCATTCAGGGGGGAATATTATGCAATGAATTATTGGATCATTTTTTATGGGCTAATATAATTGAGTTTATTGCTTAAATCCAATATGGATGGAGTTAATAAAAAAAACAATTCAATTGCGTTAGTCTATTTTGCTGGATTTTATATAGTGAGCTCGCTCCATTAGCCCAAAGTTCACGTCGTATGTCAAATGCCATGGCACATCAAATTAAGTCAAGGATCAGTTAAATTGTGCTACGTTCATTAGTGACGTAGTATGTCAAGTCAATATAAGAACTAATTAGATGTCGTCAAGTGTTCAAATGACATGGATCAACCAATTAAGCACATACTTCATCCCCTGCAACTATAAATAGGGGTCTTCAAGGTAAAAGAGAGCAAATTGTGGGAAAAACTACACTCTATATCTACTGAGAGAGAATGCTTACGTCACGTACTTCAATATAAAATATTATATAATATTATATTTGATTTAGCTCATATTTATGTATAAGCACATTTTATATACTTTTATACAAGATTGAGACATTATGTATAATGTTTTACTTCAGGTATAATATTATATATTAGCTACATGACATCATATGTTATGTTAATATAGGTTACGCCGCAGCCGCAAGTTTCCAGAGTCCGGAGCCTAAAGGGCAAAAAAAATTGTCAAAAATTCCAAAAGGGCACATCACTTTTTATTCTAACC
The DNA here is from genome assembly GCA_036250505.1 of Solanum acaule. Lineage (NCBI taxonomy): Eukaryota > Viridiplantae > Streptophyta > Magnoliopsida > Solanales > Solanaceae > Solanum > Solanum acaule. Next base: position 28,454 of record JAJOOR010014284.1, on the reverse strand, counting down.
AAAAGGGCAAAATCGCTGCGTCAGCAGCGATTTCGTCTAAAAAAAATTTTTTTTTTTTAATTAAAAATCGCTGCCACAGTAGCGATTTTGTAAAATTTTTTATTTTTTTATTTTTTTATTTTTTTATTTTTATTAAAAATCGCTGCGATTTTGTAATTTTTTTTAATTAAAAATCGCTGTTTTTTCTTTAAAAAACTAAAACGGCACATCAAAAAAAAAAATTAACCAAAAGGGCTTCTGACAAAACAAAAATAAAAATCGCTGAATATTTTCTCAAAAAAAAAATAACTTTTTTTCTTCAAAATCGCTGCTATAGCAGCAAATTTGGTTAAGAATTTGTTTGAGTATACTGTCGTCTTGTTTATCATTTTTATATTATTAATAAGTAATAATAGGCATGAAAATAATAGCACTCGGCATGAAAAACGCTGCCCCTGCAGCGATGTGTAAGGAAGAAAAAATTCCGACTTAAAATCACTGCCACAGAAAAAAAAAAATGGTAGCGATTTTTAATAATAATAATAAAAAAAATATTAACAGTGGTAGCGATTTTTAATAAAAAATAATTTATTTTTTTTTTACAAAATCGCTGCTGTGACAGCGATTTTTAATTAAAAAAAAGAAAAATATTTTTTAGACGAAATCGCTGCTAGGGCAGCGATTTTGTCATTTTGCCCTTTTGGTTAGAAAAAAAAGTGATGTGCCCTTTTGAATTTTTGACAATTTTTTTTGCCCTTTAGGCTCTGGACTCCAAGTTTCCATATCAAAACTTTTGTGAGTAAAGTTTGGCTCTGCATTCTCATGATGAAATTCCAACAACAAACATTGCATCAATTCAAGAATAAGTTAAAGTAGTCTTTGAGTCGACTATTGTGAGTAGAAGAATCAAAGGACTGTGTCTTTGTCTTTAAGATATTATAAGAATCGTAACCCCCACACAAATACTTGTCGTAATTGTAATTTTTCAGCGACAAAAAGTTAATCATTATATATACAGTACTCACAAAACGAATAAAAGAACGCATTGATTTGAGAACGCCGTCCATTTAAAATGTTAGCACAAAGAATTAATTTATTTTGTAGTGTGGACATTAAGCAAATTTACACACAAACATTGATAGCCTAGTACAGCTACATGTTGTCTACACTTGAATCTTGTTACTAATTATTCATTGTGTTTTTTAACTTAAAAAAAACAGTACCAGTCAAATCTACTCAAACCTATATTGATTATTGTAACAACTCCATGATGGTGTAATTAATGTGCAAACTTTGAGTTGGCCAAATCGCTGCTTTATTTTAAGAAAAATTAAATACTTTCAGTCATCAATTCATTTTACTCATTGTTATAAACAAATTTGCATTATAGTGAATTTCTATTATGTGAAGTCCTTTGGAGAAAAGTTAGGAATCCTATCTGGAGATCAAGTCAGGTTTTCTTATAAAATAAAGGAGTTTTCTTTCATTGTAAATCAGATTTGTGAATCACTGAAATATACTTCAAGAGGAATAAGAAGTCTTTTTTCTTCTCCCTACTTTATTCTTCTTATTGTTTTATATAGTTTCATAACACTAATTTTTTTTTTATGTCTCTTAAAAGAATATTCATTACAATATAATTTAATTAAAGAATTATTTCTTATTTAATCTTAATTTAATACTTTTTTTTACCATATGATCTCTTTCATATTTCTTGAGTTAAGATAAAGGTGAAAAATTATTATCTCTCTGTTCCAAATATTTTCTAAAAGTAGCGACGTGTCATAAATTATATTTTGATTTTCTAATATAATACTAATTATCTTGAGTTGATCGTATATTTTAATAAATACATCAACTAAAATAGATCAGAGAAAACAAAAGTTAACAGTGTTATACATCATCTGCTAGTTCGGTTGTTTCTGTAGTGGCACAGCCACAACCTCTGTAAACTTTTTTGGTTATATGCTATTTACATCTTTCTGACAAAAAAAAAATAGTGTTATTGAAGAATGATGTTTGTTCATATTTAAAATGAAACGAAGGAAATACTTATTAGTTAGTACTCCCTCTATTTCATATTAGCTTAATTTTTTAGGGTCTTTTTTATTGTTCAAAGTTCAAGAGGGATGTTTGAAATTTTTTCCATACGTTTTCTTTCATTTATTTTTATATTTTCTAGGAGATGAATTACATTACTTATAAAGTTATATTTATGATTTCAAAAAGGGCAATAGTGAAAAGTATGTTCTTGAATGATCTTCTTAATAAATGTGCATTGGAATCCAGTTAAATATGAAATAGAGAGAGTATTTGGAACAATTGACCCAACTTGAATTCACACAAAAAAACCAAGTAAAGAAAAACACGCTCTTTACTGAAATTTATTTGGGCAAACTACATAAATCTCACCTAATTACTTAGATTCTCGATAGTTTTAAATATTACTTCTTCTACCATATTTCATATTTAGGATACACGAGTTTGAATCTGTGAGATACATATATCTGCCGAATTTTAAAATCAAGATACGTATTTTATTTGTTTAAATTAATTGGTTGTAACTGATTTCCTTAATATAAGGCAGAAATCAAGGAGTATCTCTATGTTTAATTAATTTCATTTTATTATTATTTGAAATAATAAATTCGTTAATATTATTAATAAAAGACAAAAACATGTATATTTTGGTCATGCAATTTGATTAATTTCATTTTATTACTCTTAAAATAATAAAATTCATTAATTTGATGTATCTATTATCAATATATGATGTATCCAACAAACAAAACACTTAGATACATGAGTATCATACAAGTACATTCATATGTATCATAGAAGTATCTAATATTAATTTTGTGTATTTGTTATATGTGTCTAGTATCAATTTCATGTATCTATTTATATGATATAATATTAATTTCATGTATCTATTTATATGATCTAATTTTAATTTCATGTATCTTTTATATGTATATATTATTAACTCGATGTATCAAGTATCAATTTCATACATTATATTCAAAATCATGTATCTCAGATACATAGTAAATACACATATAATTATGTGTATCTAAATATAAAATGTAATTGAAACACACAAATTTAGAAACAAATCATGACTGTGGAGTATTTGTCTTATCATTAATCCAAAAAAAAGTTAAAAAATTCAAAATTCTCCCTTTCTTTAAGGATCTGAATTTTTTTCTCATAGATACATATAATCTTAACTCAGATACATGAACTCTTAACTAGATACATGTACACCTGATGTGTATCCAACATTGTTGCACTTGATGTGCATCTAAATGGCGTATTTTTTCTGTTAATTAAAGCTTGGAGTAATTCTTTCATCTTGATTGGGTCGTTCCTATACTTAGATCTATTCTCGACTTGAATGTTGGTGGATGAAGAGTTAGTCCCTGCAATGAGAAATTCATGAGTGAAAATGAACAAATAAAAGTTGTTTTATTTAGTATAGTATTGTTAATGTGTAGTACATTTAACGAGAATCATCCGATTTTGGGAATGTTCAACCATTAAAGTGTTTGAGAAACAACAAAATCAAAAATATAAAACCTAATTTGTAATTTTTTTAAAATTGAACTTTAGAACATTATGAACTCTAACTCAGATACAAAATCAAAATACGTGAAAATAATAAAATAATAAAAACAAACATATGTGTATAATGCTTATTTGAACATGCAAACATGTATGAGAGGATGAAGGAAGAAAGAGGGAGAAGATGAATTAAGGAAGAAGGAGGGTTGGTGGACGTGAGGATATGGAGGAAACGACAGATGTGAAAAAAAAGAAGAGAATTTGACTTGTTAATGGACCATTAATTAAGGAGTTTAGATTTAAGATAATTATTCAATTCCTTATTTAAGAGATTTGTGTATCTGATTAAATCTTTTAAAATATATGGTATAAATATTAAAAGTGATAGTATATGTAATTATTTTAAAGTAGAGGTAAATATAATATATATGATAGTGATGTATGTATGTAGTTTATCCAATTCTAGGGCATTTTCAAAAAGTTAACTTGTAATCTTTCATAAAAGGCAAAAATATTCATCCATCCTATTACAATTCTTAAAAGGAATGATACATTATAATTGAAGATTGATGCCAAAATACCAGAAAGGTTGGAAGTTAGTTAATACTCCATCCATTTCTATTTATATGTTACTATTTTAAGTTTTATGTCTCTTAAGAAACTAGATAAGTTTATCATTGTATTTTTATTTAGTATTTTCTTAAAGTCAAGTTTTCAATAATTGATATGAATTAATTAATTTGACCAATGAATATGAATAAATTATTTAAATTTTTTATGTTGGTCAAATTTATACTTTCAAGGCTAATATTCCCTCTGTCCCTAATTATTTGTTCACTTTTAAATTGACACACCTATTAACAAAACAATGATTGTCATAGTGAGTTTACCATTTTACCCATATTAATTATGAAGTGAATGAATTGAAAATTTAAGATTTTCCAGAAGTTCTACCTTTTTCAAAATCAACTAATTGTGGGTATAATAGGTTAAAAAAAACTGTCTTTTCTTGATTTGTCAAAATGAATAAGTAAAAATGGACAAGTAATTAGGGACATATGGAGTAGTTCTCAAGAGTAAAATGGGAAGAAGATTGTCATTTATGCATTGATTTTATGAAAAGCAAGTGTTCCTCTTGTCCAATAATAGTTGTCAACTATTGGCTTGACACAAGGATTAAGAAGCACTAAATGATAGAGATAATTTTACCAAGTGCCCATATTAAATATTATTTATGTCCAACAATACTTGTCTCCTGTTGACTTTGTACACTTCTTAAGAAACTATAAACAGAAGGGTAATAATTTTACTCTATCACCCTTTGAATAAAATAAATACAATGTCTTGAAAAATGTAATAGAGAAATGACTAAAATTATGATAAGGGTAATAGGAACTAAGTGTAAAATTATCCATTGATTTTACGGCAAAGGATCAAATATACCCCTGTACTATATGAAATAGTTTAAAAATACCCTTAGTTATACTTTCGGGCTAAATATACCCCTCATGTTATACTTTCAGGCTAAATATACCCTTATGACTAACAGAGAACACGTGTATGATTGAGATTAAATGAATTATTCAATTTAAACTAAATCAAATTCGGATATAACCTGCTCCGACCCAATAACTTAACCCGATCTAATATGTAACACTAACCCACCCAATTTATCTTTCAAACAAGAAAATCCAATGGGCGATTGAGTTCTTGTACTCCAGCAACGTCTGCAACTTGGAGCCTCTGCTTCCAAAGATTTTTGCTCAACAAGAGGCACAAGAATTTAGGTAGGCGAAGTTGTGAGTGGGAACTTGCACTCAAGCTTTAGGCTTGAGGGCCTTGACAGTCTCTCATGTGAAGTCAGCGTCATCACGACCGAAGTGACCATAAGCAGCAGTCTTTAGGCTTGAGGGCCTTGTCAATGATAATAATATTTTTGAAATTACATAACCAACATAACAGGGGAACATTACCATGAGTTGAGCTTGATTATCAACAATATATTACAAAAAAATCAAGAAAATTTTCATGAGTTGATCTTGACTATCAATAGTACATTAAAAAAAATCAGGAGACTTCACCTAATATTACACAAGTTCACTAATTCATCACTTCATCACCCGCAAGGCAACAGACCCAATAAAAAGAGCACACAAAATCATAATTAACAGTCTTCATCTTCTTCACTTTATCTTCCAATATCCTTGATTTGTTTACTTCAAAATTGGTTGAAGCCTTCATTGCATCCAGTTTTTCCTTCAAGTTATCTCTTTCAATCTTAATTGCGTCCAACTTCGTGTTCATAGTATCAACTTTAATCGTAGCCGCATTCAATTGAGAAATCATACATTTTGAGCAAAAATCTTTGTGAAGCAGAGGCTCCAAGTTGCAGACATTTCTGAAGTGCAAGAACTCAATCGCCCATTGAGTTTTCTTGTTTGAAAGACAAATTGGGTGGGTTAGTGTTACATATTAGGTCGGGTTAAGTTATTGGGTCGGGGCGGGTTATATCCGAATTTGATTTAGTTTAAATTGAATAGTTCATTTAATCTCAGTTGTACACGTGTCCTCTATTAGTCATAAGGGTCTATTTTTTGCCCGAAAGTATAACGGGAGGGGTATATTTAGCCCGAAAGTATAACTAGGGGTATATTTAAACTATTTCATATAGTACAAGGGTATATTTGACCCTTTGCCGTTGATTTTATAAAGTGGACAAGTATTGTTGGATATTCTAAAATAGTATAGTGGACAACTAGTGTTGGACGGATGGAGTATAAGTCATCTAAACATTGAAAGTTGAATAATATTTAATTGTACGGATAAAATAGACACAAAATGATAAATTATTCGTTGGTTTTATAAAGTGTACAAATATTGTTAGACATCTCAAAATAGTATAGTAGACAAGTAAAGATGGATGGATGGAATATCTAGGAACGACTATTTTTAGTAAGAAAGACATATAAGGGAGCAGTGGCGGACCTAGAGTAAATCCCCTCATCAAAAAATTACATCGTATATTTAAGGTATTTTAAAGAATTTTTATGTCTAGATATTGATTTTGAACCTCATAAATGTAAGATTAGATGGTGACTTAGTGGTCAAGAGGTTCAAAACTCATCTTGAGATTCCAAGATCAAATCTTAGGCACTATTTTTTTTGAACCCCTTTAATGGAAATCTTGAATCTGCCATCGGAAGGGAATATAACCTCCTATCTATTTCAATTATCATTTTAGTCAAACGAATTTAATTGAAAAGTAAGTATTTATTTTAGAAAAAATTTGAAGAAGATGGTGATTTTTAACCTTACTCTAGTGAATGACCTATACAAAATTTCAAAAGTCTTATCACCAATTATCATTCATTTTGAGCAATATATAAACAGTAATTTAGTCAAAATATCGCACTTCGAAAAAAAAGGTCTGAAATACTATTATTTGTTATTTGGATAAAATAATTTCTCAATTACCTTTTCTTCATTTCTTTTTTTAAAAAAAGTTCTTCATATTTCAAAGAAATAATAAAGCCATTTTGTAGCTTGAGTTTCTGATTCCTCAATTTTGTTGGTTCCATAGAGAAGTGCGAGGATAATATTGTCATTTACGAATCAAAGCAACAAAAAATGTGTCTCTACCCTTTAAAATAATTATTATTTTAATTTATCTTTAAAATTTTGTGCTATTACATTAAATTGATTTTAAATTTTTTTATTTTGTAATTTTATATGTCATCTGAAAAGCTAAAATTAAAAAATTATTAAAAATAAAAAGAAACATACTTTTTCAAGTGGGACTAAAAAATGTACCCCTTCCATCCCATTTAATTCAATACAAAGTTTTAAAAAAACGAATTTTGAAACTTGGCATCTAATATAAGACCTTATATGTTTTGAAGGTTATAGATAAAAGTACAATTTTAAATTAAGTTATTTAAAATTATAATAAAATAATAATTCTTTTTTAAACGAATTCCAAAAAAAAAATATCACATGAAATTAGAACGAACGCAGAGTAGAACAAATAAGGAACCGAGAATATCAGAAATTCTTCGAATAAGTTTGTTACCAATAAGATTTAAACACGTGTTAGATTGAGCCTCGGAAGATCTATAGGTTCGGATCCTAACCTATCCAGATTTCTGAGCCTGTTGATTCTCGGAAGTGGGACCCAGTATACAGCTACCAGACACGCTTCCCAAGGCCAACGTTAGGCTGCTGACGCAAACAAGTAGTGATTCTATTGTTTTTGGAATGTGGTCACTGAATTTGTGGGTACATTACAAAGGTTGTCATCATTTTGGCTACAATTTTGTTTATTTCTTTTCCTTTAAATAAATATTATCACTGTATTGGGGATTCAAAGATATTTTTATTTCAAAAAGTTTGAAGAATTCAAATCAAATTCACGCAAAAATTAAAAAGTAAGTTGATCATTAATCTGAATTTCTATTGCGCATGTTATTACGTGTCAACAAACATACACTTAAGTTTCGACCAAACAGCTATTAATACATTAAATTTCTCCTGACTTAGATTGATTTGTGGGGATTATTTTAAAATCATCTCCGATTCAACATTATTTTTTTAATATCAAATTCTATATATTTTGATGTAAAATTCAGTTTTTTTAATTCTAACTCAATACTATATTGGTGTGCGAATAGTGTCACACAAAATTTGGTGGGACACTATTCATTGACACCAAATCATTTATTATTATTTTTATTATATAAAACTATAATTTAACATATTATATATTTTTAATCAAGTCTCTAGAAACTTAATTAGTTTTATGCAATACTTTATGATATTAATTTTAAATCTTAAATTTAGTGGATTATACTGTACAATATGATAATTAAGGATGAGTGTGATGTTAATGCCCTAATTCAAGATGCATTGGAAGGTTCAACTCCGACTATAGAAATGACAGTGTAACGATCCCTTTCGATCGTTATGGGTAGACCAATGGTGAAAGTTTTAGGTTAGGAAATTTTTTGGATAGTGACTTGAAATTTTTAGGCTAGGCCAATCTCAAACAAAATCCGAGTGCGCTGAGGTCTAGACAATCCGGGAATGCATTGGATGGTATGTCTAAGCTTGGATCATGCTTTCTAGTAGCTAAGACATTAAGAAATTCATGGGACCTTCAGAAAGTGAATTTGGATATGTAGAACTCCCGATATCAGACTTAGCGTGAAGGAATTAGTATAGAACACCAAGATTCGAAGGTGCGTTGTAAAATGTAGGCTTTGGGGGAAGAATTTTGACTTTCTATCTCGTGCAAGCCTTTAAAGCGGGTTATGTCCCGCTATGGCGAGACCACTGCGACTTTAATGAGGGAAAGGTCCCAAAACTATTCATTAATCTGCAACTTCGTTCTTGGGAAGAGAAAGAGGGGCTTAGGACTTTTTGCTTCAATTTCCACCAATTTCTTCGATAAAAATAAGTTAATTAATTATTCAACTAACTTGTAAGGATGAAACTTTGGAGGAATTGACTTGAATTAATGGTGGAAAAAGCCTGATTTGAAGGTAGAAAGATCATGAAAAGAGAAATAGTTGAGTAAATCTCTCGATTATGCTTAGAAAAAAGTGTTAAAATAGCTTTGGAAGATCACAAGTATGTCACATGATCAAAATAATCGAACAAATTACTGAATAGTTAAAAGGTAATATAATCTGAACTCAAAATGACTAAACTACAATCAATATTTGATGGACATTATTATCTAACTATGTAAATGTAGATAGCACAATTGAATGATCACAATTATTCAAGTTCATTTGTCTTGTTTTATCAATAGCTATATAATTGAAGTAAAGTGTCGGATTGTTATGAGAATATTTATTAAATAAAGATATTTAGTAATTGAACATAAAAATTCTAAAAGAACCGCACACCTAAATCTCAAATACATTAGTGGACGTCAATTTGATTTGAAAGATAAAGTCATAAAAAAGAAGCCTTGAGATAATACTTGTTGGGTGGATTTTGAAGCCATTTCCAGAAGTCGATGACAATGTGTTTCGTGAGGGCATTTTTTCGAACACTTCATGGATCTAAAACAAGAATTTCCTAGGCATTCGAATTTTCCGCTTAAAAATAAACTTGGTAATCACTTATTATCTTGTTCTGCACTTCTAACACCAATAAGAAATGATAACGGTTGAACATCTCTAACGAGTAAGAAGGAAATCATTCTAAAACATACAAGTATGAATAGATTGAATATTTGTTTTAAAAAATATTTTCTTTCAAAATCTTATTTTGGAGATCTTTGTAAGAATCAATTGCAAGAAAATATAATACTTATCTCATATAATACTCTCCACCAAGATAAATAGTAGAAAAGACTAATTATTCCCAATATAGAATTAAAAAAATATATTATGTTTGAACAAAAAATTTACCCTCCAATGTCCAAATCATATGCTTATTCTAACTCCACTTACGTAGAGAAACATGGTTTTTCTTATGACTCAAAACACTCAATAGACGGTAAGGCGGCTAAATCACAAAGAGCTTGAACAAGAACGAAGAATGAAGAAAGGTACACAACTCTAATCCAAAATGAAAGTTGGGATTAAGAGTTATTTGTAATGTCTTTTAGTTTTTTCTATATTTTTGTGAATTTGTTTATTATTATGGAGTAAATTCTAAATAGGGCAAGGACAATATGATGTAGTGTTGCTACTATTAGATCATGCTTTTGTTCGGATGCGTAGAACCATGAGTTGGTATTCATATTGATTTTGAAAAGTTAGTTATTCTTTTGAATTTGATAGAAAAAAAGTGTCTTGATCATTATCTTTTCATCTTATGGTTCAAATCTTGATTGATAGTTTCATGAAAGTAATCGAAAGAGTTTGAGAACTGTTATTAAGTATTGGAGTTAGAAAGTATCCGCAAGAAGCTTTTCTAGAACTAGCCATTCCGGTACATCTGTGCACATGCTTACTTTGTTTACATTACTAGTCTATTGGAAGTCAAATTCATTCGAAAGAAGAGTTTTAGTTATTGATTGGAATAGTAACCAACTTTTGTCTTCATAAGAAGCAGGAATATTTCTTTGTGAACCTTGAACTATTTCATAGATTTAGATTTGTAACCATCCTATCGTATTGTGTGTATCCCTAATTTCTATAATTGATAATCAGATTTTTTTATATTTATCTAACGTTTTTTTGCCTAATCAGTGCTAAACTAATTTATATTTTTTAACATAGTGATTTTACCACACAACTCTCAAGATTTGACTATCTGGATAATACTGAAAGAAATTATATTTATTTTTACTTAAATCAATCCATGTTGATACGATATTTTACCGTACTATCTTTGACCAGCAAAGCATATAGATATATTGTGTTTTGTTCTCGTCAAATTTTGGCATCGTTCCTGGAGATTGGTAAGAAGTAGTATTTGATAGAGCTTTGTGTATTTATTCAGGTTTTAATTTTTATTTTTTTTAGTTAACATCTCAGGTTTGCTATTATCGTAGGCAATAGGTACTAAACCACAAATCAAGTGTATGAAATGGTTTTCCTTAAAAGAAATCATTAAATACAACCAAGAGTTGGAAAGAGCTCTACACTTTCTTAAGGAGGAACTTGCGGAGAGAGTTTTAGTAAAGTCTTAGAGTCATAACACAATGGCTAGTAATGTTGAAAACATGGCTTTGAATGACCCACTATACCCTGTTAATTTGAATCGCCTACCTGAAGTGAAAGATGATGTTGAACACCAAAAAATTGATAATCAGAGCAACAATCGCCCACCTACTAATATGGAGGATAAAATGGACCAAAGTAATGGTCGGGTAGGGAGATTGTTGGGAGATTATGCAAAGCCAAACTACAATGGAATGAAGTCTAGTGTGAGATGCCCTCTTATTGCAACTAAAAAGTTTGAGATCAAGCATAGTATTCTTGTAACACCTCGAAAATCAAAAGTTTAGTTTGAATTGAAAAGTTGAGAAAATATTGCAAGAATCTGGTGCTATGAATCGACCTACGGGTCATAGAGTTTCCTACGGGTCATAGAAAGGGTCTTGTAAACACTGGGTAAGATTTTTGGGAAATGACAAATCTCTGATGATGGGTTACGATTTAGCAAGATGAGTCGTGGAATGAACTACGGGTCGCACACGACACTCGTACAAGAATTCTGCACTTAGTAAATTTGATGGAATGATGATCCACGGGTAGGACCTATGGGTCGTGACTTTCTCTAAGGGTTGTGAAGTGTAATCGTGAGATGGTGTTTTAAACTTAGGAGATTTTGGTAACTTGAGGATTATGGATAAGGTCTACGAACCGTAGACCAGACAATGGGTCGTAAATTTAACTCGAGGGAAATTGATCAGATTTTCAAGTTTAGAAGGACAGATCATAGACCCGCAACTGTAGGTCTGTCCGACAGTTATTTCATGAGGGTACTTGGGGTCCTTTTCTATGAATTTAATGCATATACTATGTCGTTTTGACTCTAATTCTAAATCCTACAACTGACTTTCAATTCCTTCAACTACCCAAACCCTCCCATTCTTTCAAAACCCCAATTCTCATCTAATTTCATCCTCTCCGGTTCTCTCTCAAACTTAAGGAAGAAAAGGTAAGGTTTCAATCTTCAAGGTCTTCTTTCTCTTGCTTTTCTAGGATTTGATATCAAGGTATGTGGAAAATCACCAATGGATCACTTTCATCCATTGGGTCCCAAAGGAATATTAATCTCCAAGTTCAATTTCACCCAATTTCATTAGGGTTTTATGCAAATCTCCATGGATCTTATCGATTATGATTCAATTGTCTATTTTCAATCTTAGTATACACGATTTGATTCAATTATACGAGTTTCAATTGATTTCATATAGATTCATGCTTTACATTTGATTTTGACTATGAATTTATGAATAAAACTTATGGAGTTATGAATATGAAAGTTATGGATGTTTTATGGAAAAGTTGTTTTATGACTAATGATGCTTTAGAGAAAAGTATCAATGATTTTTGAAAGGTTTTCTCATATATGAATGAAATCAAGATTTATATGCTTAGAAAGGTAAGTGTCTGATATGAAAAATTTATGAAATCGTGATTTAAAAGAAGCTACTCTATGATGACTTATGATTAGATTGTTAGTTTAATTGTTCCCTTTCAAGTTTTTTGATATGAATATGATTATGTATTTTCCATTAGAATTAACTTAGAACTAAGAGGACTTTGAGATGGAAGCTCTCTTGTTAGTAAAAACAAGTCTCTAGAAGCAATCTCTTTGTCCCGGACTATGTGCACCTGTAGGATTATCTTAAATGACATATATGTGGGTCTACAATAGCAATTATAAATGAAAGTTACGGATTCTACCTTGGCAAATAGAATTCCCTTTTCAGTGTAATGGTTACATCATTGAATTCCATGTTATAACTCACATAGTCTTTTTGTCGGTTAACGATAAATATTCCATAAATGAATTATGTTTTATTCAAAGGGTTTTATGAAAGCTTTCCTTATATTTTAAAGTGTGCATTGACCTTTTTTATGATTCATGAATTTCTTAAAGGCTTTCTACTATGTTATAACTTGGTCATGCATATCACATTTAAAGTCCTCATATGATCATGTCCAACTTTTATACATTTCTCCATACTTAGTACAGTTAATGTACTAATGCATACATGTGTCTATATTGTCTTATAATATAGGATCTGACGTTCCTCTTCCCGCTCGTGACTACCTTGGATTATATTGGATTGGTGAGTCCTCATGCTCCGAGGACAAGACCATTGATATTTTAGTTCTTTTATTATCCTTTTATTTTAGAGGTGTATGTGGTGTATAGGTTACGCCCCAACCGCTCTTATGATGATAGAAAGGCTCAAACACAGTTTATTATTCCGCACTTATATTTTGCATTTTTATATGACATGAAACTTTTATTGATTATATCTCCTAGATTGTATTTATTTTACGTAATGATTATGTAAAGTGGCTTGTTTAGGGTCTCTCGGGATCTTATTCACCATGCCACATGTAGCGGGTACTTTCAGTCATGACAAACTTGGTATTCAAAACATCAAGTTTTAGAAAGATTCTAGGATATCTGACAAGCCGTCTCAAGTAGAGTCTTGTTCATGAGTGTGAACCGTGCCACATTTATATATAGGATGCTACACACCTGAAGAACCCTCATAATCATGTCGAGTTTGAAGTGCATAAAACCTATTATGAAGAGAAGCACCCAAACCAGAACTACTAGGCTAAGCTTGCCTACCATCGCTTCCCTTAGAAGCAAGCAACACACAATATTTTGTATTGTGACCACTTTTCCCACAACTAAAGCAACCATTCGTATCGGCTAAGCATTTTACCAAAAACCTCTTACCATATTTTTTTGCAAGCGAGAATAAAAGATCCATTTTCACCACTTCCATGAGGCTCAGGGTTAGACACCCTATCATTTTTTAACTTAAGAGCAAGAACAATAGAAGAACCTTAACCGGAGAACTTTTTCTGAAATTGAGAATGACATTGTCCACCGGACTTGGAATGAGAAAAGTCGCCATCAACTGCCCTTGCCCTTTTTGACTCCCTATAAATTCTCCTTTATTTTTTTCCTCTTCAATTTTTTCGGCATGTACCATCAAACGAGAGATATCCATCTTCTTGATCAACATGGCGGTACGATGCTCCTTGACCACCATTTTAGACACATCCGACATAAACTTACTCATCCTTGCCCTAGAGTCGGCAACCATAGTCAGAGCATACTTAGCTAATTGAGTAAACTTCAAGCATACTCCTTTACACTCATATTTCCTTGATAGAGGTTAATGAACTCAAGCACCTTTGCTTCTCTCATCTCAAGAGGAAAGAAACGATCAAGAAAAGCCCTTTTGAATTTCTCCCAATCAAGGGGACCCGCATCAATATCCCTCTCTTCCTTTCATTGGTTTAACCAAACTTGAGAAACACCTTTGATTTGATAAGCGGTTAATTTTTCCTTCTCTACCATTGACATTTCCACAATCTCCACTATCTTATAGATCTCATCAATGAACTCTTAAGGATCCACATTAACTTTTGAACCATGAAACATCGAGGGATTCATCCCTCACCCTTATCGATTCACTTCCATACCCACATTTGGGTTCACGAGAGCAATGACTTCTCTATTAGCTTAAGTTGTCATAGCTTGAGCCAACATTTGTAAAGTGGCTCGAAATTTAGCATGAGTCACTTGTTTGGCCAAAGGATCGACCGGCACTTAAGAAACCTCAGGCTCCATATTCCTTCTTGTGTTAGCTCTTAGAGGAGCCATATCTTGAAAAGCATCAGAAAAGAGTTAGGAGAAAGACCCTTATAGAGATGAATTTTATGCCACAAATTTAGAGTAGTGAAATAAGTGAAATTTTCAAAACGAGACCGGTATGTTGAAAGTCTTTCATCTTGATGTATATGTTTTACTTGATTTGTATGTTACATTATCATTTGTTACTCTTTATGTGGCAATGAGATTTGATGTGGGTCATGAGATCATTTCTAATTCCTTTTTTGTCTCTACTTCTGTTGGTGATTTTATTGTTGCTAAACGAGTTTATAGAAATTTCCCTATTTTTGTTTCTCATAGAGTTACTCATGTTGATGTTATAGAGCTTGATATGCTAAATTTTGATGTTATTCTTGGGATGGATTGACTTCATTCTTGTTATGCTTCCATAGATTGTAGGACCCGATTGATCACATTTTAGGTTCTGAACAAACATATCTTACAATGAAATGGGGAAATTATGCTCTCAAGGGTCAGTTTGTATCTTGCCTAAAGGATAGGAAAAATGATTTCTAAGGGTTGCATTTATAATCTTGTTTGGGTTAGGGATACGGATACCAAAACCCCTACTCTTGAGTCAGTTTTGATTGTAAATGAGTTTCCAAAAGTGTTTTCTTTAAAGGGATTTATGAAAAATTCCTCATGTTTTAAGGTGTGCATTGGCCTTGCTTATGATTCATGGATTTCTTAAATTCTTTTTCCTATGTTGTAACATGGTCATGCATATCACGTTTAAAGTCCTCATATGATCATGTCCATGTTTTATGCATTTTCTCATACTTAGTACATTTAATGTACTACTGCATACTTCTGCCTATATTTTCCTATAATATAGGGTCTGACTTTCCTCCTCCCACTCGTAGTTAGCTTGGATTGGTCTAGTAACACGTTGGATTGGTGAGTCTCATGCTCTGAGGACAATATCATTAACGTTAAGTTTCTTTTATTGTCTTTTCATTTCAAACTTGTACGTGGTGTATGAGTTACGTTCCAACCACTCTTATGATTATAGAAAGGTCATGTCAGACACAATTTGGTATTCTACACTTATGTTTTGCCTTCTTATATGATATGCGACTTTTATTGATTATATCTCTTAGATCGTATTTCTTGTATGTAATGCTTATGTCAAATGACTTGTTTAGGGTCTCTCGAAATCTTATTCATCATGTCACATTTAGAGGGTACTTTGAATTGCGACAATTCTCCAAGCGATCTAAAGCAATTGTGTTTTCAGAGGAAAGCAAAATGAAGAATAGTCATTTGATGAAATCACAAATACCTTTCCCTATTATAGGGCATCACATGACGCGATATATTTAAGAGAATTCCCATTTTCACTAAAAGATGATGCAATAATATAGTTAAGGAGTTTACCAACAAGATCAATCAGAACTTGGGAAGATATGACAACAAAGTTTCTGGATAAGTACTTCTCACCGGCTAAGATAACAAGAATGTGGAAAGAAATTAGTAATTTCACACAGTTAGATGTGGATACTGTGTTTGAAGCAGGAGAAAAGGTTTAAGAGATTATTGAGAAAATGCCCACATAATGATATTGAACCTTAGATGCAACTGACTAATATTTGGGATGAATCGACACCAGTATAGCGAAGAATATTGATTAATGCAGTTGAGGGTCTGATTATGAAAAAAAACACCAGAAGAAGATATTGAAATTCTGAACGAGTTGGCAGAGGATGCTAATCAATAGGCTGCAATCACTTTAGAAAGAAAAAGATTGTCGGGGTACACCAAATTGATGCTTACACTATATTGTAGGCCTAGATTGCAGCTATTGCAAGAGATGTTAAACGATTTACCATAGCCCATGCTCAAATGGCACCACCGACTATATGTGATTTTTGTAGGGATTCACATCCAACTCATGAGTGTCAACAAGAAACTGGTGAAGAAAAAACGGTGAATGGAATTAGTAATTATAACGGAGGAACCTATCAGAGAGACAACATCGTCAATTTTATGGGTAAGAAACATCCTCAATCTTCATGGAGTTCACCAAATGATAGTTTGAATACATGACAACAAAATAAATCTGGAGGTCAAGGTTAAGCACCTCAAGCGTACCAGAATCATTAAGGACAACAAGGAAACCAATCAAGTCTAGAAGATTTTATAAAGACTTTCATTACAAAGGTTGATGAGATGTTTGAATGTCAAGGTGCTTCTATTCGAAAGTTAGAAAAGCAAATTGAACATATTGTTAATCAGATATCTTAGAGACACCCTAGAACTCTTCTAAGTAATACATAGAGGAACATTAAGGAACCAAATTTTATGACTTTGCGAAGTGGAAAAATATAGAAAGATAATTGCTAAAACAAAGATGGTGAAGCAAAAAAGATTCAAGATGAGATACAATGAAGTCAAAAGTAGTAGGGGAGTCCAACGAACTTAAGAATGGAGAAGTCATAACTGAAAATTGATTGTAAACATATGTCTGCATTGACTTTTCCTTAGAAAATGAAATGAGAGAAGCTTGACAAGTGTTTTCATAAGTTCTTAGAGATGCTGAAGCAACTTCATGTGAATATTCCTTTCAACGAGGTGATCACTTAGATGCCTGCATATGCTAAAATTTCTAAGATCTTGTCTAGCAAGAGAAAATTGAAGGAAACATGTGTTCTAAAGTTGAATGCTTATTGCAGTGCTATTCTTCATAATAAGTTGCCTCATAAATGTCGTGATCTAGAAAGTTTCATTATTCCATGCAAAATAAGAAGTTCTCGATTCGAGAAATCATTATGTGATTCAAGTGCCCCAATCAATCTTATGACATTGTCCATTTACAAGAAATTAAAAGGAGATCTTGGGGTAATAAAGTCAATTCCAGTATCTTTGCAACTAGAAGACCAATCTACCATCAATCATAAAGGTATTATCGAAAATTTCATTATTTGAATGATTAAATTTCTGTTTTCAATGAATTTTATAGTGGTTAATATGTAAGAAATCAATGAAGTTTTCCTAAATTTGGGGGGCAATTCTTGGCCACGGGAGATTCATTCTTGATATTTTTGAAGAAAACTTATGCTTAGAATTGGTGATGAAAAAGTGGTATTCAACATGAAGAAGATGGTGAAATTTTCCATAAATGAGGAAAATGACTACTCATGCTTTAACGTAGATATTCTGAATGACCTAACTGAAGAATACAAAAAATGACAAGTTGGTTGGGGACTCTTTGGAAATATGCATAATGTGAATACCTAATTTTTGACATATTTAATTACTTCTACTATATATATAATGAGATTATTTTTCTTATTCATATATTTTTATTTTATTATATAATATTTTTATTTAGTAATTTTTTACTTCAAAATGTTTGAATTTTGTGTCAATGGACTGATTTTTCTTTTGGAATTGGATGATTAATATCTGATGGGTCCTACTTAATGAGACTATTTTCTTTTACAAAAAAGTATAACTTACATAAATCTCATAGTATAAGACCTAAATTACATCATATAACTACTCTTTTCTATTTTATAAAAATCCCTTAAAATATCAGTCATCCGGATACATAAGAATCGCCTGGATACATTACTTATGATGCATTACAAAATTTGTCTGTTGCGCTTAATATGGAATATTAACGTAAAATTTATTTTAATCCCCCGATTTACGCAAAACTAATTGATATCAATCCATTCCAATCTATAACAACTTCACAAAACTCAAAAATCAATTTTTCATCTTCTCCATCAATCTAAAATCGTGAAAAATCCAAATTACTCAACTGAAGTGGCTGATGCAAGATGAATATATCAATTTTATTGAGACATTCAGAAATTTGGGTAAGCGAGGTGAATCATGAAGGTTATAAAAGTGATGGAATTGTTGTTGGACAAATGATTTCATTTGTGAATCTCAAATCTCCCATTGCAACTGAGTTGGAAATAAATGAGATTAGGAAAAACATGAAAATCAGATACATTGTAGCAGGGAACTCATTAAATATCCTCTCAATTTTTATTCAAAATTGTCAAAAAAATTGAGATTCAAAATTCTTCTCCCAATTCATCAACGATCCTTTTAATTTTGATTCAAAATTATCAAAAAAAAATTGAGATTCAAAATTATTCTCTCATTTCATTGAATATTTGTCAAATTTTTTGAGAAGATACATCATGAATATCCTCGTTAGTCTATACTTGGAGGTGAACAGGAGCCAGAATTTGCAATGTATCTACTATGCATTGATACAACACACAAAAAGGTTTGAGAGATGTTGTGTAGTCAATTTTTTGATTTGTAATCTCGAGATGAATATATTACTCATGATATATTTTAAAATATTAAGTAAAATTGTTAAGTACTGTAATCCTACCTGATACATTACAGTAGTAAAGGTTGCCCATAAGGTGTTTGGTTATAGATCAATACATTACAGTGTGGTAGTTATTACATATCATATACATATAGTGTTAATTTGTATGAATGTATCATAACCAAAGTTTTTTTGATTTGTTTTTTCGAGATGGATATATTACTCATGATACATTACTATTCCTAAAATATTTGGTAAATTGCTAAGTACTGCAATCCTACAGATACATTAGAGAAGTAAAGATTGTTTTTAAAGTGTTTGATTTTATATCGAAATATTACTGTGTGATAGATATTAAGTATCAGATACATATAGTGTTGGTTTGTATGAATGTATTATTGTCATAGAATGTGTATTTAGCAATAATTTGTATAAATGTATCAGGACCATTAATGTGTATCAGATATGTGTAATACACACTAGCCATTGATATGTATCAAGATTATTATTAGGTAATACATACATATACATAGCCTTCTAAGTTGGATAAAATCGAACAAACATTAAAGAATGCAAATACATAACGCACAATTGATTTGGTACTGTCTATATAACCTTTTAAATTTTAATAGGATTGAAGATACATTGGAGACTTGATACATATAAATGATACATTAGATAGTGTTTATGTATCAAGTACTGTAGGATAAATAGTAATCGAAGATTCAACAACATTAGGGTTATGTATCAATACCTTAAATATAAACATGATGGATTGCATAAAACAAAGGTTACTGTAGCAATAATGTATCAAAGTATTGATAACACTAACAAAAGTTAATAAATGTATTAAGAATTTGAAACGAAGGCATTATACATAAATTTGTGAATCAAAATTAACTAGATAAATTAAAAAAACTGAATCTTGGGTAGAGAAGGGTGTTAGCAACATGTTCTACCCCCCCCCCCCCCTTTTGTATCAGAAAAAGTTGAACAACAAAAGATCGAAAAAAAACACTTTGATGTGCTGAAATAAAAAAAAATGTGAAGAAATCCTTCTACACTTTCTCCTTTGCTCTATATCAACTCCCGTAACTTTTTTTCACTTTCAACAATGAGGTCACCCGTGGATCTCAATCCAAAATTTTTATCGGTGCCACCAGCAACTTGACATTTTTCTTCTTTTTGGCATTTTTTCACGAATTGATTTGAGAGAGAAAGATTTTGAAATCCAAATTGTAATGAAGGAAGTAATTGATAAAATGTTGTGACTGAAAATATGGAGAGATTGAAGGAGTGAAAATAGGAAGAGGGAAGTGTGGCTTGGGTGGTTGATCAGTACGGTATCCGAATTAGTTTGGTTTTGGAGGAAAAACATGGATTTTTATAATATTTTGAAATGGTAGGGATTAATAGAAAATATGGTAAATAAAAATGTGTAGATAGATAGTATTTTCGAAAATAAATAAATCAGATGACCCATTTGTCTATTCAATTAATGAAATAAAGAAAATGTGGTCCTATAAAAAGGCAACAACAACAACATACCCAGTGAAATCCCACTAGGTGGGGTCTGGGGAGGGTAGAGTGTACGCAGACCTTACCACTACCTCGTTGAGGTAGAGAGGCTATTTCCGGAAGATAAAAAGGCAATAAAGTCATTTTTCATAGTCTTCTCTCAGAAAAAGAAAATAAAAATGAAAAAGATGAATTTTCATTGGTATTTTTGGGCGGCCCATTGGGAAGAAAAAGAGTGTTCATTGAGAAGAAATAAAGTTTCAGTTTCATTTGAAAGAAAAAGACTCAAGCATGTATTGGTGTTTAGTTTTCAAGAAAACAAATTTTTTCATCTTTTCAAACTATTTAAACTCCTCTCTTCTTTCATTTTAGGAGGGAAAATTTGAGAGGAGAATTTTGAAAAGAGGGAGGATTTTGAAAATAAAAAGATAAGAAGAGAGATAGGAAGAAGGAGAAGAAGATCATAAGAAAAGAGTGAACACAAGTTTTTATAGCAAAAAAAAAAAAAAAGAGTAGAAAAAATATTAAAGAAAAGAAGAAGGAGGATTTTAAAAAAAATCTTTGTTTGGATTTGTGTTTTCAACTAGCTTTGCTTCCATTGTTGTTTGTCATCACCTCTCACCTCTTTAGTTTTTTTTTTTTTTTTCTATTTTGCAATGTAATTTTTAAAATAATGAAGCATATTCTTATATATTTTGATTAAGTTATTTATATTAAGTTTGTTTGATTTAGTCAAGTAAATTATGATGTTTGATATACTTATGTTTTATTATCATATACACATGTATTTACTATTAATTAGGTGTTTGTTTAATTTTATCATATTATGGAGTTAATACATAGTTATATGTTATGCTAAAGAAGAAAAAAAATCCAAAGTTCATTTTTTTTTGGTATTTTAGTTTCTGGTCATTTAAAAATGGTTGTTTTTGCAAAAAAAAAAAAGTAAAGCTAACCATTTTTAAAAAAAAAAAATGTAAATCTGGTCATTTTGTAAATTCATTTTTTTTTTTTAAAAAGGTTTTCTTTTTCTCTTAAATAAATATGTAAAAATGGTTATTCTAACAAAAAAAATACAAATATGGCTATATTTTGATTAGTAATTTAACTACTAGATAAATTTCACTATTTTGCAATTTGTTCAAAAGAATGCAATGTGATCATTTTTGTAAACTGAAAAAGAAATTAAAAAAATGTATAACATACATAAATCACATAGTGTAAAGAGTAAATTACATCCTATCCCGATTCTTTTTCTAATTACAATAATTCCTTACAATTTGTACCTTCCAGATACATAAGTCACCATTTGGATACATAAGCCTCCATCTAGATACAATAATTATGATACAAGAAGAATCCTTTTGTTGCGCTAAAAAAGGGAACAAAATCTTTTATGTTGCGCTTAAAAAGGAAAAGAAACATAAAATTAAATATCAAATACATAAATCACGCAATTACGTTGTTGTCACTGCTAATCAATCTCTCCCAAAGCATAACAACTTCAAAAAATTCAAATTTCTTCTCTCAAATTGTCAAAAATCTTTTCAATTTCGATAAAAATCATTAAAAATGAGTTGATACATCATGAATATCTTTATTTTGTTGAGACATTGAAGAATATGATAAAGTGAGGTGAGTTGAATCGGTCATTGCAGCTTAGAGATAGATGAGTTGAGGTAAATCAGGAGATTCGATACATTACAGAGACTAGGGTTGTTTTATCCCTATGCAATTATTTGAAGATTCTCCCAATTTTTATTCAAAATTGTCGAAAAAATTTTGAGATTCAAAATTCTTCTCTCAGTTCATTGAAGATCCTTTCAGTTTTGATTCGAAATTATCGAAAAAAAATTGAGATTCAAAATACTTCTCCCAGTTCATCGAAGATTCTTTCAATTTTGATTCAAAATTGTCACAAATTTTGAGAAGATACATCATGAATATCTTCGTTAGTCTGTACTTGGAGGTGAAGAAACATGAGCCGGAATTCGTAATGTATTTACTATGCATTGATACAACACACAAAAAGGCTAGAGAGATGTTGTGTAGTCAATTTTTTTATTTGTGATCTCAAGATGTTGTGTAGTCATTTTTTTGTATATATTTGTATCATTGGTTATTGTAATGTATCTGGTACTTGATTTTAGATCGATACATTAGTGTGTGCTAGTTATTAAGTATCAGATATATGTAGTTTTAGTTGCCAAAAGAATGGATATTTAGTAGTAATGTGTATGAATGTATCATGATCATTAATGTATAACAAATACGTGTGATACACATTAACCATTAATATGTATCTGTATTGGTTGTCAAGCTGAAGTTTTGACTTCTTTCGTATCACGACCCGAGCCTACACCCTGGATGTGGCCGGCACTCGAGAACCATTTTTGGTCCCCAAGTGAATCCTTATCCTGGCTGACTACAAGCTGAAGACTAACTCAAGCATACATAAGCATCAAATTGAAAGAAATGTTTAAAAGAGTTTACTAAATCTCAAAACTGAATTGAATATACTGAGTATGAAACATAAGTTTTAAATAAAACATCTGAAACTAAAAGACTCACCAAAATTGTCTATCTATGAAGCCTCTACTATACAAAGATGAGTGTCGGGACAAGACACACGCTCAAGGGAACTACTACTAACAACTCATAAAACTAGAGTCCTCCGAACCTAGTTGGCGAGCGACGAAGTGATCTCAATGGAATCTTGTTGAGGATCCTAACAACCTATATCTGCATCATTAAAATGATGCAGGTCGAATGACATCACTACATTGAATGTATGAGTATGTAATATAGTTGAATAACAAATAACTAAACTGAATGACTAAAATAGATAATATACAAGCTCAACTAAATATAAAATATTAAAGGAATGAAATCATTTAAAACTATACAAAAATTACTTACTCATCTCTGAACTCAACTTATTAAGTGATATAACAAAAATATACTTTTAACTCTATTTGGGAGATTCTCAAACCGACAACCATCACTATGAGCTAAGTGGTGATACAATGTCTAATCCACACTGCCAGAACTTTCCTATATCGTGACGGGATATAGAACACCTTAACTAAGTGGATCCACTAAGCAATAAGGATTCATCTAAAAATTATCATCTTGTATCCATGTGGGCAAGACATGATTTATGGGGGCTGTGAGTTGTCTAAACTCTTCCCCATATCGGTGCTCAATACTACTCCCAATAATATATATTGCTTCTCAAATGTATAAAAACATTACTTTTTCTCTTTGCTTAATGAAAAAAATACATTATGGATTGAGATAATTACTCAAAAAGGGGTTTCTCTAAGAGGTAACTGATCTATACTTAATCTTTCAAAAAACCTTTTTTAACTTTTCTCAAAAAAGTCTACTATTTTTCTTCATATAAAAATCAAACCTTTGGGAAATACTTAGTTCCCTTATACTCTTTCTCAAACTGTTCTTTACTTCCTCAAAACTCAGTTTAAACAATAATGTTTTGTTTAAAAGATCCTTCATACGAATTGGTTGAATACTCAAAATAGGATTCATGCTAAAAACTAGTTATGAACAATCAACTCAATAATCACAATTTACATTGTATGACAATTCTATGATTTGGAATAGGAATTCAAAATCAACAACTCAAGAATTTAGAAACTCAATATCAACTCATCTCAAGAACACTGAAATCTAAGGATAGAACCCTAGATAACTCTTTTATTGATTTGAAAATAGATGTAGGGCGTGGGGACGAACTAATCCAACACTATGATAGCCTTACATACCCGGGAGAACAAAGTTCTTGGCGAATTGGATGAAATTTGAAGAACGCTTGAAAACCCTAGCTTTCCTCCTCTTAAATCGTTGCTAAGTTTTTGAAGTGTTAAAGAATGTAAAATAATGTTTTAACAATGTTTAGATCTTATTATGTGAAAAAAAGTTGTGGGTTAGGATTAGAAAAGGTGGAAAATGAATAAACGACCCTTCTTAAAAAGATGTCAAAACAGTCCACGGGACCATCTACGGGTCGTGGTTTGACCCACGGACCGTAGATCCCATTCATGGATTCTATATTGAGTTTTTAAGGCTCAAAAGTCCATTTACAGGTCCAAACAACGGCCAATATGTCCACCTACGGACCATCAATTGGGTCCGTAGGATTTGGGTCCAAAAGGTTGACCCCCAGTACTCTAATGAAGGCCTGACAGGAAGGGGGGTCATTCAAACCACGGCCCGTCGATTGGAGTCGTCATTCACAGATTCAGAAAACTCTGGTTTGGTAGTCTTTGGTAAAACGGTCATAACTTTTTACTCCGACCAGGAAATGATGCAAACTTGGTGGCGTTGGAAAGAGGATTCAAAGACATTTAATTTAGTAGGTCATAAGCCACCTAATTCATTATGAGCTGAGAGATATTATTGTTTAAAGTTGACCTAAGTAGAATCTTATGTCAAAACTTAATCGAAAATAAAGGTTTCAACTAAACTTTGTGCTAGGGGGTCCTCGTAACCTTAAGTTATATCGAAATCCATTATAATACTAAATAAATAACCTTAACAATTAAGAATCACTCGGTACGACCTTATACTCAAATAAAGAATTCTTCAAATCTTAATTTAGATATTTTCGAGGTGTTACATTCAGGAGGTAGTAGAAAATTACATCAATGCACTACACAATGTATCATAAACATTGAAATATAAGAGTTAAAAAGATAAATATCATAATTTGATACATAATAAAGTAGTCAATATTTCCAGTGTTGTGTAACATATACCTATTATTGGAACTGATACATAGTACTCTAATTATAGAACATTATGATTTATGTATAAAGATTATTATTAGATAATATATACATATACATAATTTTCTAAGTGGTTAAGACTGAACAAACATTAAAGATTATAGATACATAACACACAATTGATTTGGTACTGTCTATATAACCTTTTGAATTTGAATAGGATTGAAGGTACATTGTAGAACTTGATACATACAAATGATACATTAGGTAGTATTTATGTATCAAGTATATTTATATTGAGCAGGATAAACGGTAACATTTCGGAAATTAGTAGGCTAAACTAGAGCTTAACATGAGGGTTAGAGTCACGAATGTAACTCCTCGTACTTAAAAATAAAGGGTTCCTTGTTAGAACGTCAAGGTACTACCCCCAAGGACCAACCATGAGTCCTTGAGGAGGATCCTAGAAAACTGCCTAGACAGTGACCAACGGAAGGACCTAAAATCATGCTCCTAGAATCTGAACCATGGCTTATCAGCACGGGCCATGGGTCCAACCACAGTCCGTCAGTAAAAGTCCATGGGTGGTGACCTGGGAGTTGATTTAGTGGTTAAGTTTAGGGGCACTTTGGGGTTTTCCAGTTTTAATTAATATTAAGTCATGTCGTTTTAACCTAATTTAGACCACCTATATAAGTATTTTAGACCACTAAATTAATTCATTCACCTCATTATTTCTAAAACCAAAATCAATTCCCAAAACTTCATCCTCACCAAAAATTCTCTCTCGAGAAAATTCAAAGAAGAAGAAGGAGGAAGTTGGAGCTAGGGTTGAAGAAGATAGGTTCTTCACATAAAATTCATAGGGCTTTGTTTCTAAGGTATGGTAGCTCTTCATCCATGGAGCCCCATAAAAATCCCAATTTCAAAGATAGAAATCCCTAAAAGCTAGGGTTTGATTCCAATGTCATGGGTTCCTTTAAAAAACGATTCTAATGATTGAATTACTTTATATTATGATTGAATTGATGATTTATTATGGTTTTTATGTTGAAATCCCCAAGAACTAATGAAATTCCCTTATTTCCCAATTATGATCTTGTGATGTGGGTTTGTTGATGAAAGAAGAATATTATGAGATTATGCTTGTAGTAATTAGCCTACTTGAATTATGTTGATATCCATGTCTAATGTAGTGAATTCTAGATGTGTTGATTTGATATGAGCTTTGACCCTTGAAAGGGCAAATTATGATATTATGCATGTTTATGAAGTCTGTGTACATAAGAATACTTTGAGAGTGAAGTGTCTATGATTACGATTTAGTCTTTGTGTTGTTGAAAGTTTATTCTCATATACACACTTATGCATGAATATGATATGATATGAAAGGTTTTATCACAATATGATGATTCTAAGGTTAAAAGGCTTTCTCACATATTGAATCTATATGTAGACATGAATGGTGAAAGGTTATTCTCACGCATGATCTAATGAGCTATCTTAATGAATCAAGTTATGACTTAATATTTACTCCATGGGAATTAATGTTTAGCATCGAGTGGATATTAAATATGAGATGCAAGTTTTTACACTAGTTGAGTCCGGGTTCCCAAAGTATGTCTCATGAGATGGAGACCTTTTACCTTAGTTGAGTCCGGGTTTCTAGTAGCAATCTTCTTATCCCATAAACTATGTTCCCTCATAGGTTATTTAGCTAGTGGATCCACTTAAGCTAAGAGTATGGTTCTACCTTAGGCAAGTAGGACAACCCTTTTCGGTGTGGGTAACACCGGGGGTCCATGTATAGCTCACATGGTCTCATGTCGGTTGAGACTTATTCCCACAATGACAAGAACAAGAATATGAATTATGAACTATGGTTACTCAAGAAGTTTTACTTAGCATGGGTGAGATTTATGGGGTCTTATTCATGCATTGCACAAGTATGCTTTGAGGGTATTTATGAAGTGTTCTCTTATGTTATGATGATCCATCTATTGACTATGCTTATGACTTATGTTTTTCCACTATCTTCATGATGATGTTCAAACTTCGTAAATTGCATGCATTCAAATGAAATGTCTCATTTTGCATGTTTTCAATGTTTTTATGTAGGGCTATCATACTTAGTACATTTTTGTACTGACACCTACTTTTCCTACATTTTCCCCAAGTGTAGGGTCTGGTTCTCAAGGTGATCATCGTTGTGGCTAAAGCTTGGACTTGTTTATTCTCCTAGCTTATTGGTGAGTCCTCATGATTTGAGGATGGATTTTATATCATTATAGTTCATTTCTTGTATTTTCTTTTCAGACTATGTTGTATGGGTTGTGTCCCTTTCTCATTTTGAATATTGTAATATATGGCTATGTTGAGACTTAGAGTCTAGACTTTCGCTTTCCCTTTATGGAAATTTTAGACTTGAAATGTGTTTTTACTCTTATTGTTCTATTGCTTATGTTATGAGGACTAAGTGGCTTTTATGGAGTCCTTCGGGGTTCTATACGTTATTTTACATCTAGGGGGTACCCCTGGATCGTGATAAACTTGATATCAGAGCACAAGGTTTAGAATGATCCTAGGATGATGTCTCATAAGCCACGTCTAGTAGAGTCTTGTTCATAAGTGTGAAGCGTTCCACATTTATGAATGAGAGGCTACACGATGATTAGGAAACTCCATTTCTTTCATTACTCTTAAGTCGTGCCATAGAGTTTAACTCTATAAAGTCTCTCTTCTAATCCTTGCCCTATGTTCTTCAGGATATGAATACTAGAAAGGCTAATGCTAGAAGGATAAAGGGTGACAATGTGGAACAAGAAGCTCTTCCTCAAGCTCATCAAGCTCCGGTTGATCCTTTGGTTGAGAATGTTACTCATACGGAGTTTAGGGTGACTTTTCAAGTGTTGGATCAAGACGTAACGGCTCAAGCCAATAGAGAGGTTATAGCTCCGGTGAATCCTAATGTGAATTCGACGGCTTCAAGAGTGAGAGATTTTGCAAGAATGAAC